>CAIGRB010104693.1:80632-108805 GCA_903798255.1 Fraxinus quadrangulata | reverse complement strand
GCAAATATATATATATATATTTGCTGAGAACGATAGCAAATTTGGACATGAAAATTCTTTCCATTTTGGCAATCAATTCAATACCAAAGCATGACTCGTCATTTTGGGCTTCATATATTAGAAATATTTATACGAATTAAACTGCTTATACATGAGTGTTTTGACAGATGCTGAGGTGACATGCACCTTAGCCTTTAATTTAAATAAATGAAATTCAAATCAAATGATTGAGATGTATGCCACCTCAAAAACTGTTGAAGAATTTGTCAAAAAATTTGTACAAATAGTATGGTTCGTATTGTTACATGGACTTTAAATCATGTTATCGTGAATACGCTCATTAGGGGGGAACCCTTAGACGTACGAGCTCAACTAGTATGGATACGAGCCAAGCTCGAACTCGATTCAGCTTGTTGATTTTTAGGCTTTATGGGCCTAGCCAAATCGTCCACGTGCACTCGCATTTTGTGCAGAAATTAATAAAATAAGTCAAAAATCGAATTCATCCATAACCTACTCTCGAATAAAGTGTTCAACTCAATATGTGATTAATCTCAAATGACCTCGAGCCGCTAATATTATACTTACAACATGCTAATAATAAATGAAAATGCTAGATGTACGTCAAATGTGTACATTATGGGTGACAGCCCCCGGTATATAGGAGGTGGGGTGCTGTCAAAATTGAATGTACACCTTAATTTACACCTTAATTTACATTCAGCATTATCCAATAATAAACTATTTTCGAGGAAGTTTTTGACCCCCAATGGATAAACAGCCAAGTAACCAGATCCCCTGTAAGGACATTTCCGTCATTTTGCTTATATAACAGATAGAGGAGACTGGAGAGTGAGTGAGTGAAACGTTCGATTGTAGGAACTGGGAAGAGAGGGGCATTTTAATTTCAGTAAACGGTTAAGCAGTGGCAAGTTGGTAATATACAAGGAATGAGTGAGAGCGGTGAAGCGCCACCGGAGGCTGTGTTGTGGTTGCGTCCGACCAGAAAACAGCGGAGGCTCTGGGTTCTCTCCTCCGCGATTGCACAAACAGCAACGCTTTCGCCTCCCTTAACGATGTCGTTCGACAGCTCGAGTCGAAGTTAAGTTTCGATTGAAGCTACAAAATAGACTTCATTCGTAGCCAGGTCCACAGTTTCCTCCTCCTCCAATCCCAGGCCCCTAATTTTCTCGTCCACCAGAATCAGCATAAGGACCATCTTGCCCTTCAACACCCCACTAATTTCCACCCAACTCCTTCCCCCCAAGTCCCAACCAAATTTCGCGGTCCATCGCCCGGAGAATTACGCGTACCGCGCGCCTCCCCCTCAGCCTCCGCCGCCACAGCAGCAGCGGCCACCTCCGCCTACGATGGCGAAGACGAGTAATGTGACCACTGCTAGCGTCGCTATTGAAAACCCCAAAGAGAGGTCAGCCCGTAATTTTTCTGCTTTTGTAAACAAAATATTTTTCTGAAGAGATTGTTTGGTTGGTGAGAAAATTAGAATTTTCTTTCCACGTTGGGCATTATACCTTCCTTTTCACGCCAATAACGGGCTTTCACGTTAATTGTGTTTTATGTTTGTGATATACTTGAAAGGTCATTACTTTATTGACAAATGACATAAGAATTAACAATATCAAGATTTGTTGGGTTTTATAACCTTGAAGGGAAATTTCAATTAAGCTTGTAGAAATGGTTTTTTCTCTTTCCTGTGATTGGGTAATGAATGGGTTTTAAACTAGTGTACTATATGGTTTTTAGATATCATAGCTTTATCAAATTAAAAATAAGGTAAAGTTTAGTTTTTTTCTGGGGGGAGAGGAATGGGGTGAAAGAAAAATGAATCCGGCAGTCATTTTTCAAGCTTCTGGTGTAATGGATTAAGTTTGAAAATAATAAAAAAGTCCAGCCAAACATATGATGATAGGAATTTGGCTAAAGATTTTTTATTTTTTTGATGATGTATCAATTGAAAGATATTGGAGATTTCTCCGGTTACAATTGACTGTAACTTAATAAATTTTGATTTTGAAGTTGGAGATTTTGATTTTATTTTTTAATGTCGAAATGGAAACTTCCCCGGGAAATGTGCACATTTGTGGTATTGTTTCTAACTGTAAGTAAAACTGATTCTCAGATCAATTAATTTACAAATGGCTTTTATTTTGCCAATTGTCAAATTTTGATTATGGAACTTCAGTCCATATGTTCATCTCGAAGTTCAATGCATATGAATGTCTTGAAGCAGTGGATGAAGAAAGAAGAAAATGATAGGTTGAACTTGAAAATAAGGCACAAAGCTTTCATATCCATGTTCTTGATAGCTTTTATGTGTGATTATCCATTGTAAATGAAGATTTTCCACCGAACCCTCTGGCCTTGATGTAGAAGACTTATTTATTTGCAAGACTGCCTTGCCCCTACCCCTACATCCATTAAAGGAAATATTGTCTTGAGCTATTCGTTTCTTTTGTTGCATGTCACGTCACAATAGTTATTTTATTAATTTAAGAAGACATCTGATAATGGCTCTAGCGAGGGGGAACATAGGTGCCATGCTTGGTCTTTTCTTTAACCCTTCCATAAGTAATTTTCTATTATATCATTTATATTGAACTTGGTCTAATTATTTCTTCTCTCTGGCTTGACACCCTTTATGCGTGTCTTTTCAGTGCTCCAACTGGAAGAAAAAGAAGAGGTGGCCCCAGGAGGACTAGTGTTTCTCCTGAAAACCAACTCTTCCAAGGACTGATGTCTGACTACCTGTTTTCTTTTCTTCTTTATTTTTCCCCACTTATGATACTTATAAATTCCAACCCAGAAAAAGGTGCTATTTCAGATCGTGAAGCAGTTGTGGGCTTACATAAGGAAAAACAACCTTCAAGATCTAAATAACAAAAGAAAGATTATTTGCAATGAGGAGCTCCGACTGGTTTTTGAGACTGACTGTACTGACATGTTCAAGATGAATAAATTGCTAGCTAAACATATAGCCCCTCTTGTGCCTACAAGTATGGATCTTAGTCTGAAACGTAGTTTTGTTTTCCATTATGATGGTGTGGGATGCTTATTGTAGATATAAAATCTTACAGAGCTGACTGTTCAAAATTCAAAGAAACCTAAGGTCGATGTCGAATCCAGGAGTCAAAATGATGACCCCATTCCAATTGTGATAATATCTGAAGCACTTGTGAATTTCTTATGAAGTGACGAACGCGAGATGTCACAAGCAGAGGCATTAAGGCAGATCTGGGAATACATAAAGGTTCACCATCTCAAGGTCTGTAACCAAGTAAATGGTTTTCATTCATCATTCCACTCTATCATAGGTTTTTTTTTTTTTAAGGTTAAGTTACTAGGTTATTAGGCACTCAACAAGGATTATGAGAGTGCTGCTAAATTTCATTTTTTATTAACTTACACTTTTAGACCCAAAATGTTTAAACGTAGTCTCTGAGTTCACTTTCATTAAATTTCTTCAGTCACAACGAATAGAACACAAGACTAGATGCTTCTTGACGAGGTCTGACAAATTTATAGGGTACCTAGATGACTTGCAAGAGCTTGAACTATGTATTTTCTGTATAGATGCTCTATCAATTAAAGAATCCTGGTTACTATGTAACTTGTGTAAAGCATATTCATGTTTTCTGAGAGGTTAATTATGTATCAGTCTGCTATTCCTGCATTGCATGGTTAAGGGAATCATATTGCAGTCAGATTCATGATCTTTCTCCTAAAATTTTCCCAGTTTTGAAAATGAATATAAGAAAATAATCTATACTATCAGCATATAATTTCCATCAAATGTGTTGTTCTTTCTTGACGACAGTCTTCCTCAATTTATTGTTATTTGGTTTTTTCTTTCATTGTTCCGAATTTTGTATTTGTCTCAGCTCATTCTTTCATATCAAAGACATTTATATGTTAAATGCATTCTCTTTATCCCTTGATACACCGCGGGAACATTATGATACTCTTTTCTCCAGGGCTTCTTTTTTGTTTGGTGATTATATTTTAATCAAATGGAGAAAAAGGCAATTGGAGCTGGTTTTTAAGATGAATGGAACCAAGTATGTAGTGAGAAACATTTAATGATTGCTTTATCAGAAGCCAGAGGTAACCGATCTCTTCAGCTACAAGATGAATTTACGTATCACACTGTTTTCTCACCTAAAACAGATAGGATGATCTGATTCTACTCGAATGCACTTGAAAATTTGTGAAAATTTGGATTACATTGTCAATGATGGGAAATACGTAGCAAGGAATATGTGGGCTAAAACAGTTGGAAGTAGACATCAGAACATTATTTAATGTTGACAGGCTCTTTTTATGAGTACTGACAGATAATCACATCGATGTATCACCTTCTTCACTTCCTCTAATCTTTGTTCTTCCTATATGATGTTGCTTCATTTGATATCTTGTTGAAAACCTGCTTGCTCTGTCTTTCTGATATCAAATCACTGAAAAGAACTTACAATTTTATGATTCGAAGTATTATGTTCTGCTACTTTTAGGATCCTCTAAACTCGATGACCATTTTATGTGATGCCAAATTGCAAGAGCTTCTTGGATGTGAAAGCATTTCAGCATTGGGGATACCTGAGATGTTGGCGGGTCGTCATTTGTTCAAGAAATCATGACAGCTGATTACATTGACTGGTTAGCACAAGGTAGGAATGTCTATTCTATTTTTCTGTTTGTTACTTTGACCATATTGCTTTGAGCTTATCTGCCAAAAGGTTAAGTTTTTGTAATATGCGATAAAAGTTTGCCTAAATATTTTGATAACTAAAATTGGAAAATTTTATCAATTCTCCATGCTTTGTTGATACGTCCTGTCTTCAGTTCTAAGCCCCTGTTTGAAACCCATTTTTATCTCATTCTATTTCTCATTCTTCATTTCAACCACACATTCTATCAATAAAATAATATTACACATAAACCCAAAAATTCTCCTTACTTTTTAACCACACAATCTTCCATCAATCACTATTCCAGAATTTTTTTTTCACTATTTCAGAATTTTTTTTTACCCAAAATGGGTGTCAAACAGGGGCTAAATTTCCTTATCCTTGGGTTTTTCTTATGCTGTTTCCTCTGTTTCACCTCTCTCTTTCAACTTGTTGTCGTTTCAATTGTTTCTTCTCTCTTTCAACTTTTTGATTATAAAGAACTTCTTTTATGTGAAGATGTCACTGAGAAAGAAGGTTACCTTTGTTCTTCACTTTCAAATATCTTTTACATGTCCTGCATGCAGCGTGTTCTATTTATAAACAAACATGCTACTTTTTTTCCACACATTTCGAGGGACCCACAATTACTAGTCACTTATCCATCACTCATTTCTATCTATTTATATTTCGAATCATTTATAAACACGTCCCACGGTCCCAACATGCATTCTAGTAGGTTTTTTGGAATGTGAAGTCATTTAATTGAATTATCTGCAATTTCCCCCTGTGATGAGCAATTTATCTGTTACAATCTTGAAATTGTCTTGTGAACATTTCCCTTTAAAAGGAAAAAAATATATTTTCTTGGATCTTTTGTAGTATTATGACTTAGATATTTAGTTGGTGCAGGAATTTACTTGCAAACAAATGATCGATCAATGAACACTAATGGGCTATTTCAATGCTTTGCAGATACATGCTGTTAATGCTAACCTATTCTGTTCTGACATAATCTCGTCGCCTCAAGGTTGTAATATTCACCTCTCCTATGTCAGGTTTGAGAGGGTAGGCACTTGTACTTCTGAGATGGCTTCCCTACTTAAGGTTTTTTCATTTTATGACTATTGGTAGAAGTCACAAGTAGGTAATTTAAGGATATAATGTAATCTTGGCTAATTATAAGTTTTGTGTGTGGCCACCTAAAGTTCTAGAGTGTTCTCTTTCCCTCATTCCCCTTCCATGCTGCTCATTTCTTTGCAGGAATTTCCAACACCCTGTAAATATGCCTGACAGTAGAAGCAGATGTAAGATGATTTAAGCTCTTCTTCTGGTTATGTAAAATGATATAACAAATTTAGCTCAATATATCTTCAGATTCTGCAAATATGATTTTTCTACCCGCTCTTTTGCTGTATATTAATTTACCTGGGTGTGTTTGATGAATATTATTGAGGAAATAATGTATTTTAAATAGTGATATGAAGAGAAATAAGTGGTTAAAAAATAAGAAAAAGTTATTGATGTGATAGAAAATATTATTTTATTGAAAAATATGTGATTGAAAATGAATTTTGAAAAAATATATTTTAAAAGAATGCGTGTCAAATATGATTGAATTTGGTTTTCAGCTTCATATAGTTGAACTACAGGTTTCGCAACATCGTCTTTGTTGCTTCCTTCCTACTTATGTTGAGCTAACTGACATTTTGTATTGATAATGACATCTCTCTCGTGATGTGACGAGGAGAATATTGCATAGGTGGTGTCTTGCACCGTGGTGCTATAGGAGGCTAGAAGTTGTAGTCTTAAGTAGGGACAATTATTTTAACATACTTGGATGGTGGGGGTAGTCATCAGTTATCAAGTTTGGCACCAATTGTCAAAAAATTAAGGATGCATTTGGTTTACTGTGTTGCTGTTTTCAATTTTTAGTTTCATAAAATACTGCATACATGTTTGGTTTGATATTTTTGAAATTCCATTTTCAAAAACAAGTGATTCCCATTATTGTTAAAATACATTTTTTCTCTCGCTTATGTTCAACAACACATTTTTAATAAAATAATATTATACGTAAATTCAATTTTTTAATCACATATTTTTCATCAAAATACTATTTAAAAATGTATTTTGGACGAGGTTCAAACAGGCTCTGAACTTATAGCATAAAACTCAATGTATTTTTGACATATTGAGTATTTTTAGTGAAAACTTTTAAAACACTCAAAACATAAGAAACGAGCGATGAAATAAAAAAATAAAAAATAAAGTTTTAACAAATAAAATTTTGAAATTTCTAAAACTATAATTCTAACCATAGTTATAAAATTTGGCCCGGACGATCGAATTAGAAAATTGGTGGTCCGAACCATTAACCGGGTTAGATAGATTAATTTGATAGAAATGTACTTGATTCGATCAAAATTAGGCTTTGACTGAGTTAATCAGTGATTTACTCGGCTCGGTTGACCGGTTTAATCGGATTTTGAAATCCTCTTGCAAAATTTTGGGTCCAAAGAAATTGAACCTTCGAGCTCTAAGAAAAATAATGGGTTCCTCGCCATTTGAATATAAGGTATTTTAGTGTTTCTTGTGTGTAATAACATATATCTATCTAATGAATCATGTGCAATAACCTTGTTAAGACTCGTTAAAAGATAATTCTTCGACTTACCGTTTCAAAAGAATTTGAATCGGCAATCGATCGAACTTGCAACTTGCTATTCCATTTTTACGAGTTAATAGTTTGTTTAGAAATGTTTTACAATTCAATCTAAGCTAGAGTCGAACATTGATATAGGTGGAAGCGAGTATGAAACGCATAACACGATCAAAATTTATTGATTCACGCAGTGTTGGATATTCTCAATTAAGACTTGTTAATTAGCAATGGTCGTTCACTTCAATATTTTAAATACAATTGCAAGAAATTTCAAAGCCTAGAAGTTTAAAAGACAACGCAATGAAATAAGGACCGCACAAATTTCCAAACAACATAATTAGAAATAAATAACGTAATTTGTTGTGTTGAGGTCTTGTAACTTGTGGCTGCATCACGAATCCTGTCAGAAAATCTGCGACACATTTGTGCTAAAGGGTCTTTCCTATTCCATTCTCTATGGGCCATAGTTCCTCGTCTAGTCGGTCCCCATGTTCCACGGAGAATGGGGTAACACAGAAGTGACTCCCTATCTTTCTTCTTCTTCTTTTTTTTTTTTTTTTTATAAATAATATCCTCTAATATAATGTCTTATTAGTGATTTGTGCATCGTATTTGATCCGATAGGTTGGATCGAAGTGTTTATAAATTTTACTATTCATTCTTGATGTTACTAATCGTGATTTTTTAAATAGTTATAATCTTATAAATTATTACAATGATTTACTCGATTAGATTATTGTTTACAATCTAATCAAGATATTCAACGTGCCTCCAGAAAGTTGATCGTAAAATAAATCTTCTACGTAGATTTTAAATAAAAAATAAAACCACCCTATGATAAATATAAAATATTATTCTTAATTAATCCTAAATAAAAATCTCCTAATTCCTTCTTTAGAACGATTCCACGGGACCCAGCCACGCGGGCATTAGTGCTCTCCCTCTAATCATCAAAATGTAAAGTTCATGCTATTTCATTCTTTCCTTTGCTTGTCCAAGGAATTTAAATAAAAAATAGTAATTCGATAATAAAATAAAGAGAGAAAAAGACTTTTATGTATTTCATTAAGAACTAAAGTCTCATATTTACAAGGAATAATCAGGATGACAAGTGATTATTTACTAATAAATATATAATTCACCGTGAATTTTTTATATGTAGATCTCGTCTTCATGATTCTATATTTGCAGAGCTATTCAATTTTTGCTATTGCTTTCACGTTCTAGAGTCATTCAAATTTTGTTGAAGACTAAAATGTTTTGATAATTTAATAATGAATCTAGTAGCCATAATTTTATTTGGTCAATGTATTCGACAAATTTTTAGCTTTAAGAATAATTCAAACGTAAATAAAATACTATGATTTAGCGTTTTGGTTGGTCAAATCTTTGATTAGATGCAAGCTTGCTTAAGGCTGCATTTGGCATATTGAAAAAGTTGATTGAGAAAAATTATATTTTCTATTATAATTAGACAAAATTTGTAAAAATAATTGCTTAAGTAATACATTAACATTGACACCGTCATAAACAATGGTGGGCCATAGCCCGTAATAGAAAAACAGAACAGCCGTCCTCTCTCTCCAATTTCACATCTACAAGTATCCAAAATTTGGATGTTCCGGGTCGGATTCGCGTATAATGGGGCCCGCCCCAATAGAAAGCGACCCGTTTTCCGCGTCGTGTAATGCACCAACTTTCGAAATTTGCTTGCTTGGCTGGCAGTGTGTACCGCTGACCCAGGCTGCGGTGGTTTTGCCAGCCTGTCTCCAGTAATAATTCGGCTTAGTCGTTGAACCTCCGGCTTGAACTTCCCAGCTTAAGCCGCTGTTACTTTTTCATATTTCATTTTATTTTCTATTTTTGGGAGTGAATTCACAGAGTTTGGAATTTTGCTTTTTTTTTTTTTTGACCTTTATTGCAAAATTTGGTAATTTGGTGAGTTTTATTATATTTTTGTTGTGTTAACTTTAGCTCATGTTTGGTGGTCTTTATTTCAAAATATTTTTTTCTTTTTTGAATAAATGTCTAAAAGGTAGGAAAATTTTATGAGTTTACATATAAAATATTTTATTACGTGGATGTAGTAGAAAATAAATATGAAAAATAAATTAAAGTGATGGAATCAAACGGGTCGGCGCCCTGACCGGCTCGCTCGCGCACGAACGGAAGCCTCTTCACTATTCAGACAAAGCTCTTGAAACGCGTCAGAAACTGCTGGCTTCAATTATTACATAATTTATTTATCTAATAAAAAATTTCTAATTTCGTATTACACTACAAAAAACACAGAAATAAGGCCATAAAACAGCCACCCTACTCACCACGATGCCAACTTAAATTAACCCCCAAAATTTCTCTCTCTCAACCTTTTATCCATTCTTTGTACTGTAATAATTAATCTGCTTCACATTTTGTCGATAATAATAGCTGAAGGAGCTGAAATTGTTCTATCAGAAGTGTAATTTGAGCTCGGCGTAAATTTTCTGGCGATAGTTTTGCCGCCGGCAATGTATAAGCTGCAGTTTCTTGTTCTGCTTAGCTCCCTGGTGGCTTTAGTTGCTGCTCAAGGATCTAGGAACAACACAAGTAAATGGCAAACACTTGAGGGTACGAGATCTCTGTCTCTCTCTCCGCATATATGCGTGTCTGTGTGAATCCATGTACATTTTTGTGTGCTTCTGCATCCTTTTCGGTGATTTTTCTCGGATATGGAAAAGGAAATATTGAATTAGGATTCGTGGGCTTTTGTTTTGTTTTCGGTGTAAAAAAATGCGAGGACTAGAGTAAGTAGAATGCTAAAGATTCGGATGAGTTATTTTGGTTCACAATGATTTCTCTCGAAGTTTACAAGCATATCAAGTATTGCTTAAAATTTTATTTTTGTGTCCTCTTGTTTCTTAAAATTTGTTATTGTTGCTGCCCTGTTGCAAAATCCACGATCTTGTTTTGTGGAGGAGGAAGTCATTTAAATACTAAATTTTGGGTACTTTATGAAAATATTGATTTTGTTAGCAACATAAATTTTAACTTCAACTTAAGTTTGTAATGATCTTACTATGTTTCGTTAGTAATAAGCCAATGGAGGCAAACTTTCAGTAATCCCTACGAAACTGTGAAAATAAATTTAGTGAGGTCAAAGTTGGTGATCTCTTGCATGACCGAAGAATCCATTGAAGACTTAAATAACTTCCCCGTTACTATATTCAACTATGCACAATACTTTCGTCTTTTCTTAAGTTGCTTCCTGTTGAATTAGTATTTTATAGAAGTGCCTTACTTTAATTCCTAGATATAAAATCTATCTGCTAGAGTCTAGTTTGTATTTGATTTATCACATTGAATTCTGTGCAGCTGCAATAGCTGAACCTCGACGTCTGTGTATGTTGATGAGGCTATAGAGATTAATTTTTTAAATGTATAGTGCTTTTATGCACAGTTCTGTTTTCACCTTATCATAGCTAAATAACTGAATCATATAATTCTTTGTCCCTGCAAGTCTTTAATTGCAGTGACTATCTCAGCTTCCTTATCATAATATGGTTTCCAAGAACTTATCTTTTTGTTGCTTTTTTCAGGAGGCCCACCTTTAGTCATAGCTAGAGGTGGATTTTCAGGCATGTTTCCTGATTCTGGTCAATATGCTTATCAACTAGCAGTGCTGATTGGCTTACCCAATGTGGTTGTATGGTGTGACGTTCAACTTACAAAAGATGGAGTTGGAATCTGCTTTCCAGATCTTAGGCTTGAAAATGGTTCTAACATCGATAATATTTTCAAGAACGGAAGCAACACCTACCCTGTGAATGGGGTTCCTATGCGAGGATGGTTTTCTGTTGATTTTACCTTCAACGACCTAGAACCTGTCAATCGTAAGTTCAGTTTATGGGTCCCATCGTAGTATACATTATTTAATTATTAAATCTTAATGCTTGCAAATTTATATGCGTCTTTTAATCTTTCAAGGGACATGCTTGGGGTAATGGATGATTTGCAAAAATAATAGTAATTGGGTGTTTTCTTCAAACAGCTTCATAAACCAATTGAATCTTCCATTGCTTTGCTATAGCTTCCAGTATATTTTTGCTTCTCACGAGATAAAACAAAATTGTCTACTTCGGCAAGTGTTTGGGTTGGTGTCTCGAAGTTGTTCCATCAATGTAATAATATAAAATTTGGCTTTTCGTTCATTGAAAAAGCATTGTTTATGAAGATTTTTGTAGGGTAACTCTGCTTAGTAAATCATTTTTTTGTAATTGTGATGAAGTTGTAAGATACTATATTAATGCTTGCATGCTGACTGTCTTTAATGCTGGGGACAGTGAAACAGAGAATCTATTCTCGGGCCCCTAATTTTGATGCCACTCCACAGCAGATTTTTGCTGTTGAAGATGTTGTTTACTTGGCAAAACCACCGGGGTTGTGGTTGAATGTTCAGGTACATGTATCAAATCATTCTTGATCATATTTAAAATTTTGTACCTGATATTATGATGACTCGTAATGAACCATGTTTTTGTCATATCCTTTGCAGCATGATGCCTTCTTCAGCCTACATAATCTGACTATGAGAACCTTCATTATTTCTGTGTCTAGACGCGTTATTGTTAAATATATTTCATCACCAGAGGTGAACTTCTTGAGAAGTATCATTGCACGATTCAGAACAAGCCCGACAAAGCTCATATTTCAGTTTCTGGGACCTGATGATGTGGAGCCTTCAACCAACCAAACATATGGTTCACTTTTGAGGAATCTAACATTTATCAAAACATTTGCCTCTGGAATTCTTGTTCCTAAATATTACATCTGGCCTGTAGACAACAATCTATATTTACAGCCTCATACTTCTGTTGTTTCGGATGCTCATAAAGCTGGTCTAGAAGTTTTCGCATCAAATTTTATAAATGATGCAGCTTTACCCTATAACTACAGCTATGACCCTGTTGCTGAGTATCTCAGTTACATTGACAACGGTGACTTTTCTGTTGATGGTGTACTCTCTGACTTCCCAATAACTTCATCTGAAGCCATAGGTAAGCTGCAAGCTATTTGACTAAATTGCATCATTTGTTTCGTTAGTTAAGTTGTCCTATCCAAACTGAATGGAGAAATCATCAATATCTGTAAATTTTGGTTTTGTGTGGCAATTTAGTAGGTATCATTTTCACTAGCTAATATTTATAAAGACATGGTGTGTTGACTCTGAATGATATCTTCCAACATCTAATTTATTCCTTGTTGCAGATTGCTTCTCGCACATGGGCAAAAATGAAAAGGAACAAGGTAAGCACTAACATCTGGACTTACCTGTTTTGAAGTTTGGATATTATTTTCTTTAGTTTCACCTGATCCGGAAATTTTTACGAATCCAATATATTTGTAACCTTTTGAGTTAACAGATCCTTTTGCTCTCTGTTTGATTCAGTAAAGCTTTTGGTTATCTCCTCGGAAGGAGCAAGCGGCGACTATCCTGGCTGTACTGACAAGGCGTATAGTAAAGCTATATCAGATGGTGTAGATGTTCTTGATTGTCCTGTTCAAATGACAAACGACGGGATACCTTTTTGCTTGGGATCTATCAACCTCAGAGAGAGGACTAATGTTGATGAAACGGACTTCAGCAACCTGACCACAAGTAATCCAGATCTTAACATAGACAGTGGAATATACACCTATAATCTCACTTGGACCCAAATTCAGAGCACTTTGAGGCGTAAGTGAAACTTATCATCTATACTGTGACTCTTCTAGATTGACTTCAAAAGTTGAAAAATGAATAAGCTTATGCCATGTCCAGCTCAGATTGGGTTTAGGTTGATTAGGGCTTAATTTTGAAAATCACGTTCTTTCCAAGGCCTCCTACGTATATGGAACCGGTCTCTGTGACAGAGCTCTTCTGTATCTTACAGTATTTTAAAGATATTGAGGCTTACCGTATATAGGACATTTCACACTATACAATCAGACCCGAGAATGAATTAGTGGATGCAGGTTAGGGGCGTGCCTTTCAACTTTCATCACGACTATTACCCTCCTTAATTTTGCAATTTCTCTTCTTTACTTATTTTTCAGTTTTGTTAACTCGCTATTTAATTGATGTCTTCTCAGGTGCAGTTTTCATTCATGAGATGTTAGCTGCATTTGAAAATAGTTATTTATAAGTGTAATAATATATTTTTGTTTTCACTGCAGCTGCAATATACAATCCATATGTAAACTTTTCACTTTATCGAAATCCAAAAGCCAGAAATGATGGGAACTTTATGCAGTTGTCCGATTTTTTGGCCTTTGCAAGAAATGCGTCTTCGGTCTCTGGTGTCTTAATCAGCATAGAGGTGAGTTTGCTCAATGCAAGTGGTCTGGATTCATATTTTGAAGAACAGAATCTTGTAAATAATGCATGTGCTTGCCCATCAAACATTTAGTTGTGCTGAAGCGTCCCGTCCATATGATTTGATCACTAGGTTTGAAAATTCTTAACTAGCTACAGGTTGGAAATAAGAAAGATCTTAATTTCCAATAAAATAAGTTCCGTGACTAGTTTTTAAACATGATGTACTTCCAAAAATTGAGACAATCTCAATGCAGATGAATGGATGGTTAGAGAGAAGTTTATCTGTGAGAATATAAGAAAGCATAATTTTATACAGCATTATTCATTCTTCCATCAGAAATTTACTGCCATTTGGTGCCAATTTCTGCCCACTATTATCTATGTAGAAAATTGATGATAGAAGAAATAACAAAGACTATCATAATATCAGTCTCAGCTCTGTTGTTCTCACTGGGGAGAAGAGTACCATTCATAAACATAATATAAATTTCATCTAATCGTGTCTGTCCACACTCCTCCCAATAGCCAGTTGCTTTAGTATCTCATTATTAGGTTCTACATAACTTGTTCACCATTTCTCATCATGGTTCATCGCGCGATACTAAGTAAATAAATTATAGAATAAATAATATGCTGACATAACTTGTTTACTGTTTCTTGTGATGGTTCATTGTGCAATAATGTCTAGGATGCACCGACACCCTCCTTGGGCCAGAGAGACGCCGATTGAAATGCAAAGAGGCGTGTCCAAATTATTTATTTGATTTTGTACAGTTAGACACGTAGTCGACATATTGCTGTCAGACACCCACACGACATCGGTGTGTTGAAAACACCAAGTGTCGTGACCAAATTAATTTTTGGTTTTCTATAGTTGAACAAGTCGCTGACACGAGTAGGAAACCCCTGGTGGCATGTCCAAATTGTTTTTTGGTTTTGTACATCTTGAAACGTCGCCGACACACTAGGAGAAACCTTGTCAACACGCTGGAATTAAGAAAAAACAAATTTTCTTTATATTATAAATAATAGAAAACGTAAAAAATATTATTTTAATAAGCATGTAGGGACATGTTTGCGTTGGAACTTTTTTTAAAAATTGCATGTCAGCATGTCCCTTATGTGTCGTGTCCTAAATTGTGTCCATGTCGGTGCTTCCTATTTGTGTGTATTTTTGCTAAGCTTAAGAAGTTTTATTTAAACTAATAAATAAGTAAGTTTTAGAATAAATAATACACTTGACATGTTCACTGATTCATGTAATCGTTCATTAGGCAACATGTCAAGTAAGTCCAGCATGCTCCACACATCTTGTGTGAGACCACGCTCCTTGGCTAAGAATAGCCAAGACGACAAGTCAATTCAAATCAAACTTAATTCCATGTTAGACTGCTTGCATTTTAAATGCCAATGTCTGTTCAAGATACGATGTACAGACTTTAAACCATGATCGGACATATTATTCGTTCTTGCATATATTTTACTTGATCTTTTGGAGGGTTTAAATCACCTCACCTCATTCTGGGTCCTGTTTTACAGAATGCTGCTTACCTAGCCGAGAAACAGGGACTAGGTGTAACTGATGCAGTTTTGGATGCTTTGAGCAAAGCTGGTTACAATAATCAGACGGCTAAAAAAATTATGGTAAAATCTAGTGATAGTGCTGTTTTGAGAAAGTTCAAGAGTAGCAGCAATTATGAGCTTGCTTACATGGTCGATGAGGATATCCGTGACATTACGAACTCAACAATTTCAGAGATCAAAAAGTTCGCCAGCTCTGTAGTCATCACAAAAACATCCGTATTTCCTATCAATAATGCATTTCTCACTTCGCAAACGGATGTGGTCACAAAGCTGCAGGCCTTTGGATTCCTTGTTTATGTGCAAATTTTCAGAAATGAGTTTGCATCTCAACCCTGGGATTTCTTCTCTGACCCGTACGTGGAGATCAACACACATGTTTCTGTTATGGGAATTAATGGTGTCATTACGGACTTCCCTGCAACAGCAGCTAAGTATAAAAGTAAGTTTATCACTATAGTTTTTATTTATTTCCTTTTTCATTTATGCAGTGTGTTCTCTTAGGAGTCTAGAAATGATAGTCTAAGCCATATCTATCCAGTTTTATAGTATCCATTGCAATTCTTTAGGCCTTCTGATCTCGAATGTAGTTGATTTCACCTTAAACTCCACCTAACTTCACCTCTGTTTGTTCTCTTAGGCCTGGGCTTTGCATGCACTCATTCACATTTCTGGTCAACTTATAGGCTTATAGCCAGCTTCATTACACGAGAACAGGGACTGAGACTTTGTTTTCTGTTTCTTAGCCAAAAGTTATTCCATACACGTTAGATTTGAAGTGAATTTTGAATATATGTGTCTTTAACCCTTTATTTGACTGATGATCTTGCATATTATTATTATTATTAAGTGATACCTTTCATCATAAACTAAAGGCACAAAAGTCAATTATCATCTTCCATTCTGTTTGTACTGATAATATAATTTCATTCAGCTGCACAGACCTCCATATTAATTGATACTTTAATTGTAAAATACACCTTATGTAAGATAATTGTTGTTTTCGTTTTTTAGGTCGAGACGTGATTGTTGCAACATGTCTTATGCCAACGAATTCTTTTTTATATTTGGATTGGCTCCTCCTAATTGGATGTCATTAACACACCCTCTCTCACACTTCTAGTGCTTATAGTATTTGCTGTTTTGTACTATTCCCAGGGAACCGATGTTTAGGGTATAAAGATGTGCCACTATACATGAGCCCCGTGCTACCCGGCAGCCTTATTGTACTTATGGCAACTCAATATTTGCCACCAGCCGAGGCTCCAAACCCGATCCTTTCAGAGAATGACGTGGTTGAACCACCTTTACCCTCCGTTGTGGAAAAGCCCCCGACCACAAACACTGGCAACAGCTCTACAGCACCAGGTCCAACCCCACGAAATGGACAGCCTACAATTGTTGCAAGCATGATCATAAGTTGCGTTGCTGTCCTTGCAACCCTTTTGCTTTGCTGAGACAACCTCGACAACCTTGTTTTTTTTTTTTCTCATTTGCATATCTGTAATTGACCCTCATTGGACGTTCTGGAGTTGAGCATCAGACACTTCGGCTATGATTTTCCTGGTCGAATTTTTAGGTACTTCTATTCTTTTCACTATATTTGTTTGTGTGGGATATTCGCAGAGGAGATTGGCAGTTAGCTTATGAGATCATGGATGCGATTTATTCTTCACATTGAATGACTCTCTTTTTCATTTTGTAAATTTTTGTTGGTGCGGTCATTGTATACGAGAACGTTTACCCAAAACTTGCACATTACATTACATTTCAATGTTTCTAATGCTAATGGGTGAATTCTAAACTTTGTTAACATCTTATCTAAAAGTTTAAGTGGCCAGAGGATGGATCAAATGCATTTGTATAAATTTTATTTACAATGTGTTCCTTCGCGTGCATGTTGGGCTCAATTCTACTATCAAATGCCGGACATGATTAAATGAATGGTGACGAGATTTGAACTCAAATCTTTTGCATGATACCATGTTAACAGGCTTAAATTGTTATATGCATTCATTTAAATTGTTATTTGTATTTATTTAAATTGTGTCTTCAACATAGCTACGTGAAAAGAAAATTCTTGTTTTGTCACACTAAGTTTATAAATTATGGAAAAAAAATAAAAAAAAATATACATGGGTTTGTTGAAGCTACATATTTTGGCAAGTTGGTTTGAAAATGTCACACAAGATAATCAATGTTTAATGTAGCTTTCTTCTTTATTCAATTTACTGAACGTTCCCTTTATCCAAGGAAAAAAAATCAATATTTGTTTATATTTATATCTTCTATAACACAATATTGTTCAAACTTCCACAAATATCGAGTTATTCGTTAGTGATTCATGAAATTGGGCACCTAAAGTTGTGGTAATTAATGCGAAAACGGATGTTTGGTGAAGAAGGGATGAATTATGAAAGTTGAAATAATATGGTTGGAAAGAGTAGAAAAAATCACATAATTTTGTAAAGAAAATTAAAGCATGCGCAAGAGATCCATGAATTTCACTCACAAAAAGATGACATTAATGGAGTTGTATTAATGGGACTTTTATCTCCTTTACATCTCCAAATGCCATTATACATGTGACTTGAGGAATCTCACCTTATGCTAATGATTTCTGTCCTTTTCTCTTTCCCCTTAAAAAGGGATTATTTATCCGTGACATTATTTTTTAGCCTCTGTTTGGTTGAGATTACTATCAGATTCTGATAATTTGAAAGTAAGATTTTGAATTTGTAAATGATACTCAAAATTCAGAACGTTGCAGGGTACGATAACCTTCCTTCACGTTACCATAAATTACTAAGTATACCCTTGTGCCTTTTAATTGTCCACTGAAGATATTTCCAATTTCAAATGTAATTCAATGGCAAAATGGTATTTTGACTAACTAATGATTGATGATTTTGGAGGAATGTTGTCCTTAGTGCCACAACATGTCTTCCAACCTAGAAAAACTTGGGTAGGCACTGTCCTACGTGGCGCGACCATCCAATGAGGAGCGGCCACCTCATCAGATGGCCCAACCTCGTCCAATGAGGTGAAGCCACCTCGAGACTTTAGTTTCTCTCTCTCTTCCCACCTCAAGTCTCGATGTTGCCTCACCTCATTGGGTGAGGTCGGGCCATCCGATGAGGTGGTAGCTCCTCATTGAATGGCCGCACCACGTAGGACGGTGTGAACGTAGGACGGTGCGAACATTCTACTAAAGTATTTTTCCTTTCAATCATGCTTATTTAATTAATTGAGGGTCCAACTTTTTGCGCACAAAAAATCGATTTTCTCTCCAGGAGCGGCATAAAACTCACCTTAATATTGGCTAGTCAAATGAGGGCACTCAATGTGCTCATAAACCAACAAAGCATGATTTCAGCAAGGATTAGACCAAGTGGGTAGGTTGAAAATATTTTGGAATGTGAGAAAATTCTCTAAACACCTTAATATAATAGTCTCGTAACTTCAAGAAAAGAGGTCAAAATAGTTATATTCTAGCTACCATTTACTAGAAACTCAATTATGTGCAAAGTCGTAAAATTATGTATGGAGGCTAACGTCTACTTATTTTGAAAGGTCGAGGAAGTTGATAGGTGCTGCTTATATTACGTTGGTTGTGGATAATTTTTCATATTAGAACTGCAAGTATTTAGGAAGGAGTATTCCATGACAAAAAGGCAAATGTGCATGGTACAAACATTTACAGAAAAAAAGGCCGCAAGAATATAGAAATAGTAACTGACCATGGAGTCCTATGAATTTGGAATCTCCCATAAATTTCTCCTTATATTTTCAGAAACAACCCCAGAAAAATTTCTTCAATTTTCCCTTTTGGTCTTCAAAAATAGTATTGTCAACAATTTTTGAAATTTTTGTGAATATGCTAGCTGAATCTGTATCCCCGGATCCTATTCCGGGGAAAGAAGAAGCGAAAAAAATTGGAGGGGACGAGACGAGTTTGAAGAGAACGGGTTCGTCTTTAAATTTCAAGAAATTTGTTGCAAAGGGTTTGGGCAGTAGTTCAATGAAAAACCTATTCAAATCGAAGAAACCTCGGCTTCCTGTCGACGTCGTTAAACAAACTATAGCCTCCCTTTTGTTCCTCCATTCGGGTGGCGATGGTGGTGGTGGTGGTGCACACAAGCGTTTTGACAAGGTTTTTTTTCCTTTTTATTTTTTAGGTTGATTTGCTTATAATATGAATGAAAATTTGATTAAAAAGGCACCCTACACGGCACATATACTCTGGTTGAACCATCTTATCTAAAAGCAGTTAAACATAATATCGAGCAAGCATATACTTTGAGTTAACCACCAATGTGTAGAAATTGTGTCTTCAACATGTCCGGCGAATTCATTTTTTAATGACATTAGGGAAATTTGTATAGAAGAGATGGTTCGACCCACCACTCGTCTATCCACAAATACATATGTTCTCATTTTTATTTTAGGTGGAAGAATTAGATGTCCTGATTGCTGAAATGAAGTCGATTCTTTATGGCTACGGTGAATCTCAACCTGTTCCAGAAGCCTGCGCGCAACTGACTCGAGAGTTTTTCAAAGATGACACACTGCGCCTCCTAATTCTTTGTCTCCCTCAATTGAACTTCGAGGTAAGCAATGAAAACTGCAGATAAACCTTTTATGCCTTGAACATCTCGTCCCTTGGCATATTTGGAGACAATCAATGATGCATCCGTCCTTCGTTGCTTATCATGGATGTAACATTTCTTTATAGGCTCGTAAGGATGCCACCCAAGTTGTTGCGAATTTGCAAAGGCAACTCGTTAATTCACGCTTGATTGCTTCTGATTACTTGGAAGCAAATTTAGATCTTATGGATCAGTTGATACCTGGGTGAGCTGCCATTGTGATTTTCATATAGAATGCCATGTTTGTTTGTTCTTAATCTTGTCTATCAATGAAATTTAAACTTAATGCATAATTCAAAATCTTAGAGGATTGCCTCTTACTTGTGACAGTAGCAAGAGATGGTCTCAAATCTTCCAACTAAAATGTAGAAACTTATACTATGGTGGCTTTTTTGATAAGAAACACAGTACAATAGTCTATAGTGCTTAAGAAGAAAAGGAACTTGAAATCTTTTTTTGTTGTAATGTCCATTCCATTCTGATACTACATACCACTGACATGCTCGTTGTATGTATATAAGATGAAAGACCTTCACATCAAGTTCAAAGGTTGAAGATATCCCGACCCTAATATCGTTAAGAGCTCGAATATTGACATTAACTTTGATATTTATTCTGTATCAACACGACTAAAAATTAAAAAAGCTGAATTTTTGCATTAATTCTTTAGTTTCATAAATTGCTTTTAAATGGTTTTTGGCAATGAAAATCGCAGTTTTTTGTTTACACACATGCAAACATATGTAATTTGTTTTCTCCCCGTTTTGTTACAGGTACGAGGATCCAGTCATTGCTTTGCATTATGGAGGTTTGTTAAGGGAGTGTATACGACATCAAATTGTTGCAAGGTAAGAACCTCCATTTGAATTTTCTTTTATGTCTGCAGACAAGTAATTTCAATTTTCTTTTATCTTTTTCTCTTCTCGAAATTTTAATATGGTTGAAGTGCACTGTAGATATGTTTTGAAGTCAGAACATATGAAGAAGTTTTTTGATTATGTGCAACTTCCAAATTTTGATGTTGCTTCGGATGCTGCAGCTACCTTTAAGGTCTGTGACCTATTCATCTATATCTATATTCGTGCGTGTGAGGATATTTCGAAAGTAAATATATCTAACATTTTAGAAACTAAAAGTAACTTTTACTTGTGGTTTTGGAAATCTCGAGCTTGTTTGAAAGCCTTCCATTGGCTACCAATCAGTCAATCACAAAGCTAAAGTGTATTTGTTTGGTTCCGATTCTATACACAAATTATTACGAACTTGTGTCACATATAGATTGGATATCTGCTTCGCGTATTACTGAAACGGAGACGTCGATTTCTTCATAAAATACCATGGATCACAGCCAGATTTAGAAAGAAGGCAGTAGGGTCAACTGTCGCTACTGAGATATGAAAGTTTGAAAAAAGTACTGTAATATACTGATATATTCTTGCAAAAAGTTAATTTGGCAATAAAGTGCCCCCATTGCAATTTGAAAGTTCAAGAATCTTTATTTATTTTTAGTTAAATCAGCCCCCACTGAGTAAAATATTTTCTAGTGTATTCTTAGAATATCACATCTAAATCGTTATAGTTTCTGTATTTTCTTACAGGAACTTATGACAAGGCATAAGTCCACAGTTGAAGAGTTTCTCACTGGAAACTATAGTTGGGTATGTGTAGTTCTCATTGTGTCACGTTTTCTTGCTCGACCATTCATTTACTGTGTGTACCCCCTCTTTCTTGGGGTTAGTGGGCTGGGACAAAGACTGGATAGAAATCGCGCCGGTATGTATTCTTTCCATCAGACACTTGATCGACCATTCATTTACTGAGCTATTTTAAATGAACACGAAAATAAGTTACTTAAGGTGCTTAGAATCAATCCCAAGTACTCTCTTATCATTTCAACTCTACAGTTTCATATTATGTATCTTAATCTTAATTCGAGTTTAAACATACTAAAATTTGCCATGCTGTGCCCTTCTAGTTCTTTGCTGAATTCAACTCAAAGTTGTTGGAATCTACGAATTACATGACTAGGAGATATGCCGTTAAGGTACGAAAGAGACTGATTTCACGTTTTATTCTGAACTTGTGCCCGTGAAATACTTAATTATTTGTGCTACTCGAACTCGTTTCTTTATTTGTTCTTTTTGCTCCAAGAGTGACTTACACTTTTGTTGTTCTCATAGCATGTTTGATAGGCTAGACTCAAAGAAAACCAAGTTAGTCTTTTTCGTTGTGCTGGGAGTGTCGTCCTCATTACCCTTGTGGCATTTTATAGCGAGTATTGAATAGTAGACATTGCTAATGGAGAAAGAATAGTTAATATTTTATTATCTAGTATTGTCTAACAAACATGCACTTTAGAATTCAAGTAAGTGTAATAGGACTCTTAGTTACTGCACGCGATCTCTGCCACACCTCTTTCTTTCTGCTCTAGACCCAACAGAAAAATGGAACTCTGCCCTTAAATGAGAGTCGAGAGACCCAAAGTAATGAGAAAATTACTTGTAACTGTGAAGCTATAAGGAATCATACCCTGGGGATATCGAAATAACGAAAAAGTAAAAGTAACCGAGATGCAAGGGGATCCCAAAGTAATGAGAAAATGACTTTGAAAGACCCGTTCAAATCTAACCAAAGCTACGTTTGCTCATAGACTTGATAACAACAAAGAAAGTTCCTTTTTGTGCTGATGGCCAATATTGATGTTCAGCTTCTTGGAGATGTTTTGCTTGATCGCTCGAATTCTGGCGTGATGATTCATTATGTCAGCTCCAAGGATAACATGAGGATTCTAATGAATCTTTTGAGGGTAAATACCTTCTTTCTTCAATCAAATTTTCATGTCGATTGCCATCTTGTTTTGTACTTCTTTTGAAAGTATTGGTGTTAAGTTTGTGCAACTCCGCAACGCTATTTTGCAATATTTTAAAACTTGGCTCGAGTATTGAACTGGAAATGTATGAGTTCAAAGTTCAACAGGATATCAACAATAATTACATATACATTATAGCATATAGTGAGCATGGTATGGGTATCAATATGTAATTGATATTTTCTGTTGCAGGAATCACACAAGAGCATCCAAATTGATGCATTCCATGTGTTCAAGGTTTCAATTCATTGCTTGAACAAATAAATCTTACAATATTTTCTAAATTTGATGTATTTAAACGTTTGTTGGGGTTCTTGCAGCTTTTTGTGGCGAATCAAAATAAACCTTGTGACATTGTCAACTTGCTAGTTGCAAATAGAAACAAGCTTCTACGCTTCTTCGATGGCTTCAGCACGGATAGAGGTATTAGATTCGTACGTCGTCATTGCACACATCAGTAAACAAACATATTACTATGTCATTCTTCTTTAATCTGATCAAGTTTGACGTAGTCTTGCTTACTAAACATGTTCGCCGATTTTTAAAGTTATTTATGGTACATGTTTGATAAGGTGGTTCGCATTAATGAACAAATGCAATACTAAATGTCACTTCTTATAACCTTGTCGAGTTAGATATGGCTTTGTGTACGAAACGTTAACACATTGTACAATATAGAGTATGTTTGGTAAGTCAATCTTCTGCATTGGATAATACAGTGGACGAACATTTACGGTCTCTCTTCTTTAAAGTTCTCTAATTCGATGTAGTCTTGCACACGAAGGACAAGACAAGTATCTCTCATTTCCAACGATGTCCATTTGAATCGAACACATTCCATGTAAGTATTGTGTATACGATTTTAAGTTTAAAGCTGATTTTATTTGCAGATGATGAATTATTCGAAGCAGACAAAGCTCAAGTTGTAAAGGAAATTGAGGAGCTTCGATCAATAACACCAATCACCTGCTCTGGAGAGATGTCTAAACCCATGGCAGCATAAATTTTGGCCCGTTCTTGTCTCTCTTATTGGAGGTTTTGTTAGCAGCTTTTTAATTTCATTAATAATACGTTTGCTTAGCTAGCTTAAATAGTATCGAACAATAAAAAAAAACTCATTCAAAATTGCCCATTTTAATGCTTAGTACAATCTTAATACTTCGAAGAGTTATTATATTACTACTACAAAATTTAATTACTATACCACAATATAATTACACGATAATTAAAATATATTTTCAATAAATATACTACAACAAATTTACAATTATACTCATTCATAGCTCTTTAATAATCATAAAGAAATATAAGATTTTTCATCTTGCTATTAAATTTCTCCTATTGAATAAGAATTTGATTCAACGCATTTGCTATGGAAAGTTTAAAGCAACATTTTCTACTAATTCATAGGACGTTAGATATTTGGTAGATGATCTACTTTGTGTTAAAACCAACTATTTTTTGTGAAGTTCCTAGACTAGAGTATATGATCATTTACATAAGTATCCAAAATTATTATTTTTTGAGATTTATTGGTTCATTTGATTCCTTTCCTCTCCTTCGTGGATTTGCCACTGTGTGTGTGTGTGTGAATATGGTATTTTTTTGTTGTAGTAAATAAGATAATAATAGGGTTATTTATGTCTTTTTGCATATGATCATTTTAGTTAATAAAAAAATGTGGTGTGAAAAAAAGTTCTTGTGGGGGTAATATAATTACCCTTCTTTGAATACCAAACTGTATTTTGTCGGTCGAGAGCACATACAAGTATAATGACCAAGAACATTTTGTACATATCTTGCTTCAACATTATATGAGAAACACTCTTGTTAATGATCTGTCTATTTCTCTGCAAGCAGATTAAAAAATTGGAGGATTAGACTTATTATATTTCTCCATATAAACAACGATAATGCTATTTGTACATTCAAATTGTACATTTTTGTTGACATTATGTGATATAAAAAATTTAACCATTGATTCGAATAATTGTTATTCGAATAAATGGCCACATTTTCTGCCACATCACACTGTCAACAAAGATAACTTTTTTAAGTGTAGCATTATTGAATAAACAATTGAAAACCAATAATTTCTTGTTCACTAAAATGAACTAGGAATACTTGAGCTCTTAATTCTGTTTACCTTCAATGCTATCACTGAACAAAAACATAATCCTCCATGAAAAATTCACTAGCGTAACAATTGAATAGTTCAATCCAACACTAGAAAAGCACAAACAAACTCCTACTCATCCCATCGTAGAGAAAAACGAAAATGAAAAAAATAGGGCGAGATTTTGGGAGGAACAACTTCCACACGATCAAGACAAAAGTTTAAGCAGCACCAGCACCCTTCCCTTTCTTCCTCTGGAGTTTCTTCATGTAAAACTCCAACTCTTTGCCCTCCAAAATATACCTGAAAACAAGATAAGAAGCATATCATAATATCTAACTTCTTATGATCAGAAGCATATAATGCTGTAACAAAACAAAACACATTATTATGTTCCTCAACGATCCCCAATAAAAAAAGTTCTGAAAACTACTACTAAATTTGAACAAAAGCTTGAATAACTGTAAAATTTGTCGATGTATCACAGCACAATATCCAAGTAATAAACACATTTTGACATCTGCAAAGCTTTAAATACAGCTGAACAGCATTCAGGAATCATGCAAGTTTTGAACCTTGAAATGGAACTTATTTGAAATAACACAATTTTCAATGTTTTAATAAATTGCCTCCAAAAATGAGCATCAATATTGCTGGAATATTGCTGGAGGGAGTTTATTTTAACAAGATTATACATAGTGTGTTTGTCTCCCATTTTGGGAAGAAAAACAGAGTAATGAATAGTATTTTTTGAAGAGTGTGTGGTTGAAATTTGAAGTAACTTTATTGGTTTGTGTGTAGAATATTTTATTGGGTGAATGTATGGCGGAGAATCTTACTATAGCAAACAATGTTTTGGAAAAATGGTATAGACAAACAGGGGCATAGTATCAAAGTAAAACTATAATTAGAAATGATGCTACAGTGTTCATGTCGACATAGAGACAGAAGATACGCAGAGGATAAAACATACCCATCAGCACGGCCACACTGGCCAGGACGTGAGGAGATTGCAGCTAACAAACGGCCACTGCCAAATTGCTCCTCCACGTGTGGGTCAAGTTTGCGATCCTGTTGACGTTTTTCAATTTTTCTCTTGACGTGGTTGCTCTTCTTTGCCTCTTCAGTAGCAGCAGTCTCAGTCTCCTGAAACCCGTTTAAACATTATAAATCAAAATAATGGATGACAGATACTATATTTTACCTAAACTTATATACTTTTAGATAGAGAATCCAAAACAAAGTTCATAACCATCTCATTTCCTCCCAATATTAGGCTATAAAATCTCATCTTTTAATGAATTGATACCTTTTGTAATCACAAACAACATTTATACGAATAAAGAGTGCAACGCACTATATTAGCCACTGTTCTTTGATAATTGTCTAATTAACAGACTTTTTTTGCAACTAGTTCCCCACATCTTAAGAACATGAATTGCACATTCACTAACATATAATGCTGCCAGCGAGATTTATTGACAGCATCCATTCTGTTACGCAGTTCAGTTGCTAATAGGTATCTTAGTACATTAGTCATTTAAGCATAGGGTACAAAGCAATCATAGAGCTATAAAAGAATCGGGTATGGCTTAGTAACCAAGCATAAAACTATCACATGAAAGAACTATAGACATTAAAGCAGGAATAATCTAAGATAGTTCCTACCTCTCCTTCCTTCTTGGCAGCAGCCTTCTTCTTCCTACCAATATCAACTCCATAGTGCTGCAAATACCACTGCTTGAATGGTGCAGCATCCACTTGCACAATAGCACTCTTTACCAAAGTTTGGGTCCTCACCAGCTCATTATTCGATGCGTTATAAACCACATCTAGAATACGAGTCTTCCGGGTCACAGCTTCACTTCCCCAAGAGTAGTTCCCTGTATCCAGCCTCAGGGCACGCCACTTCACATTACCTCCTCTGACCCTCACCCTACGGACTGTCTTGTTGCTTGACAACTTTGTGCTTGCTGGTTGTCTACCAAGCTCATACCTTGGAAGAGTAAAATTTGATTAATAAATCAAAATATATTTTAGTAACCTAACCAATCCAGCAATAAAACTAGTTAAAGTAGATCTAAACTGTAACATCTACGTCAAAATATTTAATAATCTGACTCTTGACAATAAAATATTTATCAACCAAGAATAGTTATGTTTGCATGTATGGATTAGTAGCTAGTAATTAAAATGCAAAAATAATCAATTAAAACACAAATTTTATTTTAGAGTTGAGTTCAACCAACTAGACAAGAATCTGACATAACAGATGGCACCAATTCAGAAAAGCTTTAGAATCTATGACAAAAGATAACACATCATCTTGAAGATGTACACATTTCACACGAATTCATTTCGTAATTTCGTAGACGCCTATCAATCACATTAAGGAACAAAAAACGTCATAAATTTATATAAAATAGCATCAAATCTTAAAGAACATCAATTTACTCAAAACTTAAAAAAGAAATTAAATAGACATTAAAAAAAGTCACCTGACTTTTTTATAATCAATTATTCAACAAAGTGATTTGCGCATAGGAATAATCTAGGTACAAACATGAAATACCGAAAACTAATAAATTAGAATAACTGACAATGTGATAAGGGATTTAAATATAACAGCGGGAAGACGTATGAAACTTACTTCCTTTTCTTCCTCCAGGCCTTCTTCTTGCCTCCGGTGGCACGCCTCTTGTGCATCGAATCACGTGAAATACCTGTATACAAACACAGTTTCCTTCATGTGTTTCTTCAAAATTGAAAATAATTGTTAACGACGTGTGAACTGGATAATTTGATCTGTTACCCATGGTTGCCGGCGGTGGTCCCTAGGGTTCTGTTGAATCCTCAATTGCCGAACGGCAGTGCGAATGCAAACCCTACAAAGCGAGTTAAACGAAACGAAGAGGGCGAGAATAGATTTTATACCTAGCGCTCAAAACCCTAGTTGGTTAAGTGACGAAATTGCCCTCCCTACTTTTGTTTGGAATAAAGTTGTGTTAAATTCACCGATATCCATCCAACCTTATCATCAAAGTTATTTAATTTGATTTTATTTTATCGTGATCATTCAATTTCATATAACATTTCATCATAATCACTCAATTTCATATAACATTTCACTATGATCACCCAACTTCTTTTCATCATTTTCATTAATTTTAAAAGTTGTAAAATAGTAACTTTGCATTATATGCATAAAATAAATTTTAAAAAAATAATTTTTTTTTAATTTTAGAAACATTTTTTTAAAATAAATTTTTATTTT
>CAIGRB010104693.1:33099-80463 GCA_903798255.1 Fraxinus quadrangulata | reverse complement strand
AAATAAAAACAAAACTTATTTTAAAATAAATGTTTTTAAAATTCAAAAAAAAAATTGTTTTTTTTTAAAATTTATTATGCCCCTGTTTGATCCATATTATTTTTTTTATTCTCATTCTTCTGTTCATTTCCAACCACACGTTCTTCAATAAAATAATATTTTCTATCACATTAATAATTTTTCCTTTTTTTCAATTACATATTTTCAATCAATCTACTATTCCAAAATATATTCTTTCAAAATAATGTGGCTCAAACACCCCCTATATATATGATACAAAGTTACCGTTTTACCCCTTTTAAAATTAGTGAAAATGGTGATAAAAAATTAGGTGGTCAATTTCTATGAAATTATGTGGTCTGGTGAAACATTATATGAAATTGGATAGCTATAGTGAAATAAAATCAAATTGGGTGGTTGTGGTGACACTAAATATAAAATTGGGTAACCATTGATGGATTTAACCATATACCTCATCCACGCGGTCCTTTAATGACTGTACATAATTTTATTACAGAAACATCCCCAAATCTTTGTTTTGACTCGTTTGTGCTCCTCATATTGTTATAATTATAAATAAACCCACATTTTTTTGAGGAATTTTCTTGCCTACCCTCCATGCAAAACATTGGAGAGTACATTTTGTGATTTTTATTAAAGTTAAACAAGAACCATATTCAGCAATGACGTCATATCTAATCTCTTGTGCTTTGCTACTTGTTTGGTGTGTTGTGTAGGTCATGAGTTTGATTTAGTACCATTTTTTGCTGTATTATTTCGAGTTAAATTTTAGAATTTGGACACATTTCCTCTATGTCATGTTAATTTCCAGTTAGATTAATCAAGTCATTCTGTCCAAACTCGTTAGCTGGTCACCCAATGTTTCCAAGTCAAGCCAACAAACTTAGACAGAGTGAATTATTGGAATACAATTATGAAATCAATGACCCGAATGTCATCTATTGCACGCCTTCGTCACCTCTAGATCAGAAAAATAAGTCAGAAGATGGAAATAGAATTCTTACGTCCTGTTTGATATTCGTAATTAGACTATATTGGACAGCATTAAAAATGAAAAGGAAGTTAAAATCTCGAGATAGTGTACACAAAACATACCCGTCATCACAAACATTTAATCCATGAAAAACTAAATTTTAAACTGGTCGAAAATCCAGTAAATGAATCGTAACTTTCAGTATTTTATTAAAGGGGAACCTAAGTTGGTAATCCTCTTATATTTCACGCTAGTAAATAAAACAGAACCTCACATACAATCTGAGAGATACAAATCCCTGAAGCAGGAAATACTCTGCCAGTCATCAACTCCCAAAAAAAACAATTAAAAAGAATACAAAAAAAATTCTCTACCTTTTGATGTTATACGATTGGTACATTCTTGTTGAAGAGACTCTAGACAAATTAACTAGAATTTACAGTCCACGTGTTTTTTGGAAGTTTCTTCTCCTAAAATTTTCTTCAGATGTCCAAATACTGAATTTTCCTAAGCAGCAATTCCTGAAGAAGCCATCAAGAAAATTAATTTATCAAATAACATTCATGTATTGAAGGATATATATACAAAACTAAATTTTATGTGACTACAGGCATTATTCATCTTCATAACCCTTTCATTTCCTAATGAAAGACTTTTTGTTATAACTATGAAACATGTGCATTTTGTTCAACGTGTATGCTTTTGAATTCTGTAAATAACTCCTTTATTGGTGCCTAAAACTTATCACCATCAAAATGTGTTTACCATTCAAGGCGGTAATTTATTCAAGTTATCTGCACTCTGAAGCAAATCATAACACAAGCACAAGTATCAGATGTTCAACTTATTTGGATGACTGCAGTATTTCATGTTACATCACTATGTTTGACACAATGCTTCTAGACTGCCTTAAAACTTACATACCTAAAACATTAAGCCAAGTACATTATCATATGCTAGATTAGGATGCATAAGAAAACAAAAAAGCATATAAATAAAATTTTGACGTCACTAAAGCATTAAAATCTTAAATGTGTAAGACTAAATTTTTCATGAGTTTAAGAATGTGAAATGAATTTTATTTTAGTATTTTCTTATTTAGGACACCAATGCTGCAAATTAGTCCAAAGAATTTATAGAACATGTTGTCTTATTCATATTTTGCCCATGAAAACAAAATCAATATTTATATTAGTATAATGTCTCGACTCTTAATAAAGTCAGGGGTAAAAAAATATATATATATGGTGGGAACATAACTAAATTTCAGTACTAAATACCAATAAACAGTAAAAATGACCTTCTTGTATCAAAAGCTATGATTTTCACTCGTGAGCTCAAATATTTTAGTAATAACTATTAAATACCAACATAGATAGCAGAATTATTTCAATTATCACAGGCTTGCAATACATGCATGCATAAATGCATAGAGAACATTTTACTTATATCTTGATACACATTCGAGTATTTCTCGTAGCTGTTACAATAATTATACCCGACAATTTCCAGTCTCTATTTTCTAAAATGTTTCCCTCCTTCAGCAATGATGCATTTTGCTTCATCAGGTTGGCATAGGGACCAAAGACTGAAGAACCAATACAGAAGAACAACTCAAAAGATAAACCAGTATCATTAATTTCTTCATGCTCCTCTTAGTAGTTGGATCGATTTTATTTTTTTTTATAATATGATAATGAAAATGGTGACCAGGTAATTAAATTAAACTGGCGACTTCAATGATATTTCTGCACATGAGCTAAAAAGGAAAAAAAAAAAAAATTTATTACAACCTTGATCTTTATATTCATGGTGTCTCAAACTAAATGAGAAACATATTCGAGACTTTTATGATATCTCCGCAAATCGAGAAAGCTAAACGATTTGAACTTTCATGTTGTCAAACAAAAGTCAGCTCCACACGATGCTTCTTTAAGCTAATGACATGAAGTGAAAATGTTATCATTGTGAGTTACATTACCCTGGATATTGACTAGTATTCAATCAATTAGGTAACTCTTACTTCAACATCTTCGCTTACTTCCCCATCTCTCTCGATCTCATGAGTTCAAACCGGGCCTATCGTGGAATCTAACATATGTGTCGCGGAAATAAGTATGCTTTTGTGGGAAATTGACTGGTTTTCAATCAATTAGGTAACTCTTTCTTAAACAGCGTCGCTTACTTCCCCATCTCTCTCGATCTCATGAGTTCAAACCGGGCCTATCGTGGAATCTAACATATCTAGAAAAATAATTATATTACTATAACATTCATCTTAGTCATTTGGGTGTATTTTCTATAGCCGGAGCACTTATTTTCAGGAAATAAAAATACACTAAACTCAAGCACAAGGCGTAGAAAGACAGGATGAACAGTGTTACCTCTATTGGATTGTCTATTTGTAATGTCATAACCCACCAAAGGATCCTCAGATTCTTTAGCGGTGACATCTTCTGGATTTCCAAGTCCATATCCAAATGAACCAGAGTTATTTAGCTCAGAAGATGTGGTTTGCCAAGTTGGATCTCCGTACACCGAGCCACTTCGGTAAAAGTCCCCATAAGATCCTTCATAACCACCGGTCGATGCAGTAAGTGAAGATGTTGTGGATACAGATGTTCCGCCATTTCTTCCAAATCTTCCAGCTGCTAATGAAAAACTGTTTTCTCCACCTCTGTAGCCAACATTTCCTCCGCCAAAGACAGAAGAACTACCCCCAGGGGGAGTGGCAATCTGAGAAGTGCCCCAATTCGCACCGTTATTTCCAAAAACTCCAAAACTGCCACTTCCAGAACCAAAATACGATCCTGAGTTTGCATTACTTGGAGAATTATTCAGGCCAGTATTCCCCCACACGTTTCGGGAAGAAGAGTTGAAAAGGGAATCTCCTCGGCTACTACTTGTATTGTAACCAATAGGAGTATTATACCTGCTCTGATTACCACCAAAATAGGGGTTCATAAGGCGCCCGTAGCCAAGATTGCTACTTAAGTTCGAACCCCCTCCAAAGCCAGAATTCAAACCTTGATCCATATTCACGCCCATTCCATAAGCCGGAGAACCGAATTGGGAGAGCCCAGCTCGAGCACCAGCTAATGGACTATATCTGCCATCTGTCCTGACTCCATAGCCCCCCAGTGAGGTCAGATTATATCCTTGGACGTAGCTATTTAGAAAGTTATTGGCTCTACCAAAACCATAGTTGTATCCAACAAGAGGGCTTCGGCTGGGTCCTGGTGACAATTCTTTTGGAACTGCCCTCTTCACCTCAACCAACTTACCATTGAGTTCGTGAAACGTTTTGTGCAACACCCTATCGACTGCATCCTCTGAATCGTATGTTATAAATCCAAAACCACGTGGTCTTTGAGTATTGTGGTCATACATCACTACAACGTCAGTTATGGTGCCGAATTGATCAAAATAATTTTTGAAGTCACCCTCCATGACAGTTGATGCTAGTCCTCCTACAAAAATTTTTTTAGTTCGTCCGGGACATGGTGAACCTTGAATGTTACTACTAGTTCTATACATCAGGTGCTGATCATCCCTCGGTACAGCTTTCTTTGCTTCCACCTGAAATTTGAAATACAATATATAAATTGTCTTTCATGGACACAAAAAGAAGAAAATCTTAGATTAGGAAGTCTGAGGAGAAAATTTTCTTGTTATCAATATTCAGCTAGAAAGCTGCAGGTGCCTAACATCTTTGCCTCCCTATTAAAATTATAGATTGGTAGACAATTGAATTACACATAAGGCATTAAGGCATTTTCAGCTATGAAAAACGAACACCTGGCAGTGCATACTGCTGCATTTTCAATACATTGTGGTCTTTACATGATATACGCGAGTAAACTACTCACAGTTCGTCCATCAATCACGTGCTTCTCCTTAACGACTCTTTCAGCAACTGCAGGATCGGTGAAGACTACAAAGCCAAAGCCACGAGCTCGACCTGTGGTACGATCTCTCATGATCACTGCCTCCATTACTTCTCCATATGTTCCAAAATATTCTTTAAGGCGATCCTCATCTGTGTCCCAAGAAATCCCACCAACAAATAGCTTACCTTGATCTGATTCCATCTTTCCTGCAATTTAATATTCAATTGTCACAAATTTCAGTAAAACTTCCATCATCATAAACAATTTAGCTAGGAAATGAAAGAAAAATAATCCTGGCAAACGAATATGAATTGAGGAGCAAAAAATTTTCTGAGCACATGAAATGTATGGAAGAATTCAAAAATGAGATGAACAGGTGCAACTATTGATATCAATTATCCGGGAACTTAAAACATAAAACATAGATCTACAAACCAATGAACAAAAAATACCACACCAGCACACCTTATCCAGAAAATCAGGTAGGAAGCAGTACCGACACTGATCAATTAGCAGGTGAAAATGCTGGATTTAATTGAAAATCATCGGATCCTACATTCATAAATCAAGATTCAATCTCGCAATCCTGAAAATCCATAATTTAGATACATAATCCGATCGATGAAAAAGAAAAAGATTGCAAATTATCTCCAAATTTTAATATAAAACCCGACCATTGGAAGGGGGAGCCCAGATGACAAAATCTGATAATAAAAAAAAACAGAGGATGTGCTCATCCTCTCATTTTCTTTTCTCTCTCTAGCTCTCCCCAAAGGTCCTTCCCTTCCTTTCTTTTTCTTGGTTATTCCACTCCTTTTAAATAAACAAAGGAAATGGAATTCCTTAGCTGGGATGAGGGGCAGATATTATTTATATTTATATAAAAAAGAATATGGGTAAGAGAGAGAGGGAGGGTAGAGCTTTGGGCAATCCTCTGGTGTAAGAACATTTGGAGATCCTGAGGTAGATGATGAGCTTTGAAATACTATGCAAGTTACAGTGAAAAATTACACAAATTTTAATTTGTACTTCAATTTAGTTCCATGGACTAATTATATTTAATTAATCTTAATTTCATAACTTAACTGATAAAAATAGGTGATATAATTGCCAATAAATAATTTTCAGTATTTATTTCAATGAAATTGTACTTATATCACTTCATCGACTAACAATTACACCATGTTTGATATGCATTCTTCTAAAATATATTTTTCTCTCTTATTTTTTACCACGCATTTTTTAATAAAATAATATTACACGTAAATTCAAAACTTTTTCTTTTTTTAAGCACATATTTTCCATCAAAACACTATTTAAACATCTGTTTACACATTAAAATTTTCATTTTCATTCTTCTACTCGTTTTCAACCGCACATTCTTCAATAAAATAATATTTTCCATCATATCGTAACTGTTCCTTTTTTTTCAATCACAAATTCTCGATCAATCTACTATTACATAATAGATTCGTCCAAAATAATGTGGCTTAAATACACCCTAAAACACATTCATGGGAGAATAACGTGGCTCGAATAGGGTGCTATATGTGATTGTCATCTCATCAATTATAATTTGAATTGAACAAAGTTTTATTATTTGAAATCAAATTAAAATGCAGTTATCGGATTGAAATCAAATCAAAGTGTAATTATTCGATTAAAATCGTATTAAAGTATAGTTACTTAATTAAAATATAATGAAAATAGAGTTACCACGAATGATCTTATCCTCGTAAATATCATCAAAATTATTACTAAAGCAATTTGGACTATAGTATACAAGAGTTGCACATACTGTTAAGTTAGCAGATAAAAATGGGACCAGAAGAATATAGATATGAATGTACTTGTTATTTTCTTTGGGACCTTGATGGTACCTGCTTATCAGAGATTTATCTGTTTTCGGAAAAACGTGTTTTCGTATACTTCTGTTTATTGAGTTAGGTGGTACTTCTTTCTTGATGATATCTAATTTATGTTTTCTTTTAAAATTCGGTTTATAATCGGAATATAAAATAACGATATTTGATAGTTCTTTTGACATATATATTTTAAATTGTTGCATTTTATGTTTAATAGGTTAAATTCTTTGAATTGAAGGAAGGAAGCGAAAAAGTGGTGAAAATGGTAAAATTCAAAGTACAATGACTAACTTGTACTACGTGAAACAGTTGATGATTTGGAAAGCAAATATTAATTAATTGAGCCTCAATTTGGATTGACTTTTGTTTGGGTTAAAAAATTTGAATTAAAGGCAGCTTCAATTAATTCCAGTTTTGTTCACGTTTTATCAATTTTCGGTGATGTCATTCCACTTTTGTATATTTAATTTCAACATTATGTTATACTAGATTTTTACATTGCTAAAGATATAGATGAACCATTGTTCTGAAATTTTTAGTTTTAATTAACTATTTTGACGTTAATTTATTTGAATGCGTTGATGTTTATTATTGTTTAGATTGCTTTTCAATTAATTGGCTACTAGTTGAATTGTTTGTGGATTTTATTATTATCGAGAGAGATAATAGAATTGTTAGCACGTAGTAATAAGTATTGTGAGGTTCGATAGAGGATATAGATATACATCTATGCTTCGCATAGTTATTTTGATATTCTAGTTCGTTTAATACTTTCTTATATATTGATATAGAGGTATATGAAGGTCGCATATAAGATTAAACTTAATTGATATCGAGAGAAGCTTTTAAATAAATTTGAAATTTCGACCACTCGCATGATAACAAATTGTCACTTTAATTGTTGTACTAAAATGAATTAATAAGGTAAATTCTACATCTTAGCAATACGTTTACATATTTGAAATCAAACTAGTTAAATTGTTTTCTTATTTAATAGAAAATTTAGATATTAGCATAGAAAACCCAAACCATATTTACTATTCGATTAAGGCTACTATTAATTATAATTCGATCGAACACGTAGTTCTCGTGGGTTCGACACTTTACACACTACTATATTACTTGATCACGATCACGTTCACTTATGAGTTTTCAAACGATCAACGGTCGATTTTGTAAGAATCGATCTTACCAAATGAACTCGTGCATGAATCATATGATAAATAAAAATTAACTTTTTTCATGTTATTAGATATAATTCAGTGGTGTATCGTGTATCTAACCTAACAAAGTTTAATAGAATAGATCGGCAATGATGCAGATTGCCAACTAAACCACACTAACAAGAACAGTTGTTAATTGTTTTCTAGTATAGTGATAGTCCAATGATTATTGTCAAGTTCTAGATTCCACTATCATATTAGCCTTTTAGGGCAAACCCACCCCCATAACAATTCTCAATTTCAACATCAAGGGCATGTTTGGCTAATCTTAATAAAGTCACAAGTAAATTAGTAAATCCTAAAATTAATAATTTTTTATTAGTAAACGTTTAAAATACGAATTCATGGAGGTTGGACCAATGAAAGGCGCTCTCCGTGACCTTATTTGGAGCCAATAAAACCTTTTTTTGAAGCCATAAGTTTTGTTATTTTAACAGTATACGAATCGCTTTAAAAAATTAACTATTTCACTTAAAAGTAAAAACAAAAAGCAAACTATCCAAACATGTTTATAGAAAAATAATCACTTCAAGGTAGGTTTACTTTTGTTTCAAGTAGCCGCTCACCTTCCTAGATAAGCAAAACTCGAAAGGATAGAACATGTGGTCCAACTACATTACTTTTTCTTTTTAATTACTTCCACGGTCATGCCAAGAAGCACGACGTAACTAAATTTAAAATTTATGACGACTAACGGATTGAGTCGATCTCTCAACGACTTATATTTCTAAGTTTGATAAATGATGAAATGTTATCGTTTTGTGAGTGATTTTCTTCTTGTTCATATTTACCGAATTTATCCAAACATATAGTGGATGAGATAGTAGCGCATTCCTGTCAATCCTCGGCCGGTTTTTTGGGAATCTACCGCACAAATGAAATTCAATAAAGCCACTGAATCATAAATATTATATACGGAGGGACGCGTCTCTTTGAAGGGCACATGTTCGATATGTTTTACTTTGACATTATTTACCTTTTCATATCAAGTCGAACATACAAAAACACGAAACGGTAAAGAAATTGCTTGCATCAAAACTGGAACGGCCTGTTGAATTCCAACAACCCATCCCAACAAAAAATACACGGCCAACTTGCTGACCTTTCCATTTTTCAACTGTTTAAAATAGTAAGTTGAAAAATACTTCTTTCTCAACAAACATTTGAGGGGTCACAACTTGGCTGAGAATAAATTTTGTTTGTCAGCCGCTTCTAGCACACGCAACACACTAACCGACCGGACCAACCAAATGAACATTCATTAGCTTCTTCCTAAAGTGAAAGGGTTGTTTGGCTACCTACTCAATCTCAATCCAATCCATTCTCGATTTTTTCTCCTGTTCTCTCGCTCTTACATTTGACTTTCATACATTAAAATGCATCACAACTCTAATAAACAATTAATTAAGAAGCTCGTTGCCACATAAGCTGGTGATGGATGGCATTACTCAATTTTTTTGTTTCAAGAAATATAAGTAATCGTGCATAAAAAAATGTAATTCAAACAAAAAGTTGTCTGGCTTATCCACAAAATTCAATCTTACGATAATTAAAAATATTTCAGCAAATTCGAACTCTATTCACAATACCTCCCAAATTAATCAAATATCAATACCAGGAATTTGGAAGAAAGAAACTGTGTGTCCAAAACCAACGTACTTATCAACAATCGGATGTTAGCTAATACTATGATCATCAGCATTATTTTCGTCATCATCAATTCCATCAAAAAAGGGGTCCTTGAGGAGATCAGCAGCCGATGGTCGAGCCCTAGGCTGAGCAAGACACTTCTCGATGAACTCCCTGACCTCGGGGTCCTTAATCTTGTTCATGGCGTGAGGCCTCACCCCAGATGTCACCTTTTTGTATATCTTGGCAACATTGTCGCACTCGCTATAGGGTAATTCAAGAGTTACCATCTCAAGCAAACACATACCAAATGAATAGATATCTATCAGTTCAGTATAGTTCTCATCATATAACTCAGGTGCCATGAATTCTGGTGTCCCGAGTAATGAATGAGCCGAGTGGTTCTTCCCAACCGTTGCAGCCAAACCCAAATCACCGATTTTCACCTATTTACACAAACAAGATGATAACAAATTACGAGTCATCAGAAAATCTGAAAAACAAACATATGCCGGACAAAAAGAATATACAACACAAAAAGTTCATTTACTTTACAACAACTAACAAATTAAGCCTTATTCCCAATAAATTCGGGATTGGCTATGTGGAATTTTCTTCACCATTGTGCTATGTTCGTTGCTATTTAAAAGTCAAAAATAAAAAACAAAAGATATTATAGCAAGATACAATATTGAAGCAAAAATACTGCATATCAGTGTGTGACATACTTATCAATGCTTAATCTTGGTTAGTGCAGCAGAAGAAACTAGAAAGAATAATCTAATATGCTTAAAATTCATTTCACTTTTTCGAGTTCTTCAAATCTTGATATACTATTCCTTCAGTTATACCTGACCAACATTGCCATTGATGAAGACATTGCTACAATTTAGATCCCTATGAATGACACAAGGCTCGTGAGTGTGCAAATAGTCCAATCCCTTCAGAATTTGCTTAGACCATTTCTTCAACGCCTTCATTGATACGTGCCTGTGCTTCTTTCTGTACTCCCTCAAGTTCCCAGAAGTACACACCTCAGTAATGAAATTCAGCGTGTTTTTCTCCTCATCCCGCCACACTGAGTACAATGTGATAATATTCTTGTTTTTCAATGTCCTCAGCAACCGAACCTCGGAGTACAACCGATTGATCATAGCGTCATCCCCAAGGAAGCTTCTCAATTTGACTAGGTTCCAAGCCACCTCAATCCCTTCTTCTTGGTCAAAGGCTCTGTACACTTTTTTCACAGCCCCTGATCCGAGCAGCTCACCATACCGGCCATACCGGCCAGTAGGGTCAACTTCTACGAACGCCTCACCATCTCGATCCACCAGATCAGAACCCATACTAGGCATCTACATTTAAAAGCAACAACAACAAACTAAGCATTTTCTCAATAATATGGGCTCAACTCTATCTCAACAAAATCAAAGGAAACAAGGAACTCTAAAGGAAAAGTGCATTACAAACTCAGATAATGAAACTCTACTATTTCACACATGCCTCACTTCATCAAAGAAATAACAACTCGTTTTCTTTTTCTTTCTTTGTCGCCATAAAATAAAAACCCATTATCTAAAATCAGATAATACGAATTTTCCACCATAATCAAGAACAATATTTCCATTTACTATAAAAGAAGAAAGGAAGAATTTAATAAAGTTATTGACCAAATAATAAATCGAAAAATACTGGGAAAAAAAAAAGAAACGGAAAAGAAGTGATAATTTACCAAGAAATGGAGCCGGGAAATCTTGAAGCGATTTGCTTCTTCCCCACCCAAAAAATCAAACCCTAATAGTATCCCAAAACTGCGGAACAAAAGGAGGTGAGGAGAACAATTCGGGTTTGAAGATTTTGTGAATTTTATAGGGTTTAGACCGGTTTCCCAAATTGAAAAGTCATTCTTGGACTTGGATTGCGCAGATTGACTATGATTTATGTAACTAAAAAATTAGTAAATAAATGAGAATCAAAACTTGAACTTTATCTTCAAAATTTGAAGATACGTTCAAATTAATAGGCTCCTCTGCTACTATTATTTTGATTATGATAAATGGGGGTGCCTAGCTCCGATTTGAAATTTGAACCTATGCGTTTAGAGCGGGTCTAAGTGGCCGAGCCAAGCTTGGTGGGACCAATATGGGTGGCTTATGAGGTCACATGACTCATTATTCTCCTTCGTCGAGCTGACCTTGTCCGTTGGACTGGGTACAAGTCGCCGTGTCTCCTGTTGCTTGTGGGTTCAACATAGAATGTAAATGAAGTCGTTGCGGCCCAACAAAAAATATGTTTGAACTTTTTTGGCTCCAACCGAATCGAGCCAAAGCTCGGCTGAAAATTTGTAGCTTGGCTCAGGCTTTTTGACTTGAGCTAAGCTGGCTCGATTTTTTTTTTATTCATGCTGCGACATAGCAGCAGATAGCACACGGGCCCGTGACATGGCACTGCCAGGCCCGTGTGGCTTGCTAGGCCCAGGGTGTCACCCAAAAATTAGGCGTGGCCCGAGTCGAGCCAAGTTGGCTCAAGCTATTCGCGAGTTCAGCTACTGGCAGTCGAGCTAAGGATTTTGACATCCTTAATTCAACATGACTTACATTATTTTACCTCGTCGAGATGACAACATCTATTTGATTGAATCCAATTGGCCGTGTCAAGCTAGATAAAGTCAATATGGGTGACTTATTTGTCAGGTTGAGCTGTCCTCGTATATTGGAAAATTTATTTTCAATCACATATTCTCCTGATAAAATAATTTCACATGTAAATTCAAAATTTTACATATTTTTTAACTATAAATTCTCAAAAAATGAAAATATTATTACAGAATCTATTTTCCTAAATAAGGGATTATAAATTTTTAACTGGGTCCAATAGTTTTCAAATTACATTTGCTTTTTTCAGTTCACATTTTGGAAAATATATACGTGTGTCTATATAAAGTTGCTTGAGTCATGAGTATCGTCAAATCCAGGACCGCTGAATTCAAATAACACATAGCTCTTGTTGTCTCTCTTTGAAATAAAAATATTTAATTTTCAAACTCATTTTCAATAACACATTTATACAATAAAATATTTTGCATATAAATTCAAAAAATTTCCTTACTTTTTAACCACACATTTTTAGAAAAATCATTATTCAAAACTTCATTATTTCAAAATAATGACCATCAAACAGAGGGCTTAGTTCCTCTCTGACCATATTTTTTAAAGTTCATTTTCACTCACACATTTTACGATATCCATAATTTTTATTTACTTTTCAATCAAATATTTCATCAATTTTTATCAAAATTACTAAAATTCTAGGGTGCATTTGGAGTTCTGTTGTTAGCTTTCAGTTTTACAAAATGCTGAAAACGTATTTGATTTGGTATTTTTGAAAATGTATTTTCGAAAATAAGTTAAACTAATGACATAAAACTCAAAATGCATATTTGACGTTTTGAGTGAAATTTCTGAAAAATATTAAAAATAAGAAAAACAAACGTTTAAATAAAATTTAAAAAATTAAATTTTTTAAATTTTATTTAAACGTTTGTTTTNATAAAAATTTCTCACACGCATCATTAATTTTTATTCTAATTTTCTATTTTGAATTCAATTTTTTATCTTATTTTACTCTTATAGCAAGAAAAAATATTATAAAATTCACTAACATTGAAATATATATATATATATTACTTGATAATATATTAACATAAAATTGTTCTAGTTTTATTGAATAATCAAATTTCATAGAATAAAATGTTATAAAACAATTTTTTAAAATTTCAAACGAAACGTGTTTTCTAATTTTATGTTTTGAAAAATAACTTTTCAAAATAACAAATCAAACACGTTTTTAGCAAATTTAAAAGTAACACTCAAAACAAGAAATTCAAAATTAAGACACAGCCCAAATGGGCCCCTAATTTTTAACTACGGAAATTTTCACGTATAATCCAATATATAAAGATAATTCCAAAACACTAACACATTTTTTTATTCCTAAAATACTATATCTTGTAACAGAAAATTATTAAATTACTAAATAATACAATTAACATAAATATAGCTGTTTGCAATCGAGATACATATTTATTTCCTGTAGGGATTTATTATAGAAACAATTGGATTATTAAATAACATCCTTTTAAATCCAAAATCCTCTTTTTATTATTTTGAAATTTCTATTTTCGATAGCTTCATTTTACTAAATAATGAAAATTCATGTTTGGCAATTAATAGTCTTATGTTAAATTTTATTTTGAAATGTAAGCCAATATATCGTAAGACGTTGTGTTGCTATAATATAACTTGTATTGTTTTAACATTTTTAAATATAATGCTTATTTTCGTATTATATTGTATATTCCATTGCATGTTTAAAGGAGTAATATTATGTAATTTATGAAAAATATAACGTTGCAAATCATGATATGTTCGTGAGAATCTTGAATAATTATTGGTTGCATATATAACATATTGTTACATCCATCAATCATATTTTGTTACGATGTTATGTCAAATTAATGATATATATGGTAGATTACATACTGTATTTTTTTTGTCACGTTTTGTGAATTGTATTGTGTACTGAAATATGTTACATTTGGTACTTCGACAATTTACATATACTAAAATACAGTATTTATAGGATTAAAAATGTGAAATGTAAAATTTGAATATGGGGGTAAGCATGTAATTTCCACTCCTAACAAAATCATACATGGACTAAGTGATTTGATACGCAATCAATAGCAATAGTTTGGGTTAATAACTAGGTCCCCTATTCGACTTGAGAATTAGTTTTTTTTTTTTTTTTTTCAGGGTTAAATTGCACGAAAGATTTCAAACACTTCAAAAAAGTTCTGTACAGTCCCAAACCTATAACTCAATCTAGACGTTCCTTTGAATGGTTTTTGTCTAAAAACCCACCAGTTGTCCCATAAGTAACTAATCGATCAGTATCGGACCAATATAAAGCATATTTTTGGAGTTATTACTAATCGATTTTTATTATAAATAGATAAAAACGAGTAGTCGATAAACGAGTGTAAACGAAAACCAATTGATTTAGTTGGTACTCGTATACACAACAGCTAAGAGTAAAAAATAATTGCCATCAATTGTTATTATCTTATTCATCGTATTACCCAATACGGTCTAATACTGGATATGAAATTTGTGCTAAATATTGACTTTCACTAGCGAAACAACTGAAAAATGAAAGTTTGATTTCTATATAATATGTATTTTCTAAAAATTCGGTTTACAATTTTGTGGGTCCATAACTCCTCAGGTTTTGTGGACATTGATTAGAAGGGTTTGTAGGCTGAGTCTGAAAGTTATGAGCTTCAACGCTATTCTCTCTATTTCCATAAAGATTCAAGCCACCATTTACAATACCATAGCATGCTGGGTTTTGTTCATTAGTTCTATTCTCGACTATGCGGTTATATCGAACCCCAAGATTGAGGCTGATCGAATTGTTATCTTCCGGCCTGGTTCTTGAGGTTACACTCGCCTGTGAGTGTGCAGAAAATTCATGGCTGCTGGTCTTGACAGTTGGAACATTGTGATTGTGTTTACCCTCATATGTAGTTATAACTGCTTTCGGGTCATGGGAAGCCCTTTCGACGTGTTTCCTGACTGGGCAACCGGCACTTGTGCACTTGTAATAACTCCTGTATGGTAGATTGATATATCAGTGCATAAGAAATACTTGATTTCTCGTGCTACAAATTATTGCAGGTTTGATTGCATGCACATGTACAGAGTAAATTTAAGCAAATCTGATCCTATTGAGACTTCAGGACAACGTGCGAATTAGTTAAGCACGCTTAGCATGGTTATCAGCAACAGGTCGATGCAATGAAAAAGGCCAATCTATATGCTAGTATTAATTCCTACAAGCTCAACTTTATTCTTAAAATTTCATTAGAAAAAAGGCAAAAGAACAATTCTCATTGTTTACAAATTCTGTGCTTAAAGCACAATTTAAGTACATATATTATTGAAAATAATCATTTATGTTAAATTTTTTGTTATATAAAATGCATCAGGATAACTAGTAGATTCCTTCCTTTTCTTTTGCCATGTTTCACTCAAGGGGAGAGAAGAAAATAAAGGAAAAAAACAGAAATGTAGTTGATGGCAAAGAGAAGGTAGGTAGTATATGTGAATCATAAAGAGAATTAAAGCCATAATTCAGCTAACAGCAACAGACCATCTTAAGGCGTTCCCAGTTTTGGGAGAGGTGATGCTTTCTCAATATGGAAAATTACACAGGCATTTTACTTTCTTCCTAGTTTGACATTGCTCGGAATGGAATTGTTCTTGAAAAAAGATACAGCAATGACTGAAGTGTGGGATATTGCCATATTGATGGTGTCTCAGCGATGATATGGGAAAACTAAAGGCTCAAGGTCAGACATCCTAATAACCTCAGAGTAAAATTGAAAGAGCTCGGATCATTGCACTACTTCCTTGGATTGAAAGCTCACAAGGATGCTCTTGATTATGCTCGTCTCAATCCAAATACATTGCAGATTTGCTAAAAAATAGAACTAAGGTAGAATGGCCCAATAATAAGGAAACCTACAGTATCTAATAATGTCTAGATCTAATATTTCACATGCAGTTGAGATAACTAATGGAGAGAGACCCATAACAAATGAAGGCTGATTTTACTTTATTTCTATAGCTTATGACATGAAAACATTTCCTTTCCGTTTTCTACAACTATCCCCATGATATTGATTTGTAATTTTAGGAAAATGGTGGTGTCTTTGAAAATTCCTGCAAATACATGTACAGTTGATACCAATGGTAGTTAAGTGAATGTCTTGAAATTTGGGCGAGTCAACAAGGTCAGCAACTAAAACTGTGAACAGACCAAACAGAAACGGTGAACTAACCATTGCCTAATCAAGCATAGGCATTTTATCTCAAAACTGGAGGGGCGATTATTGAATTAAAGCGTCCAAAATGAGATTTTACTCAATATTCAATCTTCTACAATGTGATTTGACATAAATTATCGCACACCTGGGATTTGGATTGCCTCGGACTACTTTCTGCCCATACTTCCGCCATCGATACCCATCATCCAGTATATCAACCTCACTCACAGTTTGAACAACAACTCGTGGTTCACGAATGGGCTTAACAACTGTTGTAATATCAAGATCATCCTCTATCTTCCTGCTCAGATTTTTAAGCAATAGATATTACTTTTAAAATAAGGTTGAACAGATTTAAGGCATTTGTAAAACTGTATTACCTTCGCTTTGAAAAGGGATCATCTCCATCGATGTCATCATTAGTGCCTTGAAATTGTGAACCTGTACCTTTAAGACCATCCTCGTTTACTTGCCGAGGAGACAGCGCTGGGGAGATATTTGGGTCCATGTTACCAGTCAGACAATTGGTGCTCAACTTGTCTTCGACAAAGTTCAAAAATAATAATAATAATAATAACATTATGAGAGAACATTTTTGCACGTGGACATGAATAAAGCACGATAAGACTACCAAAAATTTGCACTATAACAAAGGAAAATCATCATAAGAGCTAGTTTAGTTACCCTCTTGACCAATCCCTGATACATCCTTGTCCATTTTATCCTCTTGAATGGACATAAGGGCACCAGGATTGTGTCTACGTGCAGGTTGAGGTTTCGGATGATCATGTGAACCCTTATAGACAATTTCTGTTATCTGTCCAAGTGGAGAACGTTCAAAAATCTTTTTCACCTCACAGCTTGGATATGTACATTTATAATAGCTTCGAGGAAATTCACTTCCTTTAACAAGTTTCTGCCCATATTTTCTCCAGTTGTACCCATCATCTGATGTTCTCTCAGTTGCTATTGAGACACCATCTTTATGATCAGAAGGCAACACTTGGATGTCTGTAATGGAGTAACCGTAACCTCCCTGGTTCAATTCATCAACAGTACCACAAGACAATGAATGTGTGCTCTTAAGTGCAGATAGTCCAAGTACTTTTGAACTTGGCAGCTCGCATGTAGCCATTTGTGAAGGTGCTGGAGGCTGCAGAGAGCAATGATCTTGAACTCGACTGCAAGGTCCAGTCTGCGGCCGGTTCAAACTTGCAGGAATCTTTGGCACAATAGAATGAAGAATATTAATACCCGAAATCAGTGCAAATATTCGTAAAACAAGGTTCAAAATTTGCATTTTTGCTATGATCATCAAGAATTAAGAATTGGAAGATGAAGCAAATAGTGCATGGTTAAAAGGGCTCTGACTTCAACGTCCTGAAAATCTATCCAAAAAGGTAAAAGTTGGATTTGAATTTATCATGAAAAAACGAACAGATGAAATGAAGCTTTATCCAGCCTCTAATAACTTGTTATAGTGAGATCACATCGCTCGTCTTGTGCATGGGGTCTTCTTTAGGTTCACTCATAACAAAACTCAACCATCTAACTCATCATTCCCATAATTAATTCTCAATTGGTGCTACTTCCAGTTTGTTGGGGTGTATTATTACTTCTTATCTTATCCATGTTAGTGTAACAATACAGTCATCTTAACATCCTCATTTGCGCTAAATTTATCTTATAAATATTATGTCCTTTATTGGCCCAACATTCAGCGCTATAAATCCTTGTTATCACTTCATTATTTCATTGAAACCTATTTTGCTTTTAAACCCTTTTTCCCTCAAGAAGATTTTTTGTTAAAGGAAAACTATTTCAATGACAAGGCCATCCTATCAACCAAATAGCAAGTTCTAGGGTATTACCATTAGTCCTTTGGATGATAATCCTGATGCACAACTAGATCCAGCGTGAAAATTAAACTCGAAATTGCTGGGCATTCTTTCATCAATATTATTGCCACCAGAACAACTTTTTTCCAATGGCAGGACCGAAGTTTCACCATTTGCTTGCATCAAATGGGGCTTGAAAAAGGAACCTGTGGTGGGAGAAGGTTCTGCCTGCAAAATTGCAAAAGAAAGTTAATGACTTGGGGAAATATTTCTCCCAGCCACAAGTAAAAAGAAAAGGAATATATGGAATTAACTTTCTATTCTACTTCAAATAGGCTCACTCTTTTTTCCTTTAATGTCTGTAAGAGAATTTTTACCCTCTCTGTGTATAAAGGAGATGTATTTAGAAACTGGGCAATCAAATTTGAGTTATGCTATATGTACATAATAATTTATATAATGGTTTACCAACGGATGATGTGGCGAGATTTAATTGGATCAAAATCACATCAATCAATCAAAAAACTTCTTCACTTGCATTTTGACACCTCATCATTATAATGTAAAACATTATGCACAAAAAGCATTTCCATCAAATTTATACCATAAAACCTCAAAGGTCATTAATTTTTCAAGTTCCAATGACGATGGGAAACCTTTGAATGATATGCTCAATTGCGACAAATCTCGGGCATGATCCTGACAATCAGGACGGCATAAATTCTTCTGATGCTGTATTCATAGAGCTCAATTATTTGAGTGCAATGTCTTTTTCACCAGGGAAGAGCACAAAGGAAAAATGACAAGCACCAAAAAAATAAAGGAAGATTTATTATGTGAAGAAACACCAGTGGAACTTATTAATCTTTTTCTAAAGTGTAAATTACAGAAAAAGGTTTAAAGGTGCTGACGTTGATTCCATAAATAAAACAATATAGTACATCCTAATACATGATATTGAATATTCTCCAAATGAGCACTTAAATGAAAAAGAAACAGACAACTAACTGCATTTACTGAAAAAGAACCTAGCATCAAATCAATATGAAATCCACTTATTAAGTCAACAGTCATGCTTGGTGTAAATCATAGTGTACACGCCGCCACAATATCACATCTTGCCAACAAGGATGATGTACAAAAATGATGTATACGTGGCTTTATTCTTAAGTCAATACATCATCGAAATTCCCCCTACAAATGTCATCAAAATGACCAGTTGATACTAGTGCCAGAGGACTGAAATCCAAAATAAATTTGTCTAATATAATTTTTTTTTTTTAATATTGTTATATGTTGTGTTTGAAAATTCTTTCCGCATGTTAAATTCTGCCCCCCACTGGTTTCAAGAACTGGCTCTGAATTTACAACTCAAAATTCAAATACTATAAATCTGCATTTCACTAAATAAAGAACAAGTGAACACCACGCCAGATATTTTATTCCAGAATAGTTCACCTATCAGTAATTAAAGATTCCATTGAAAATGTAACAACTCTAATTGCATCCCAGATGGACGTTAAGCTAAAAGTATAGCTTGTGACGTTATTACTGGCGCGACACCCTCTCAATACAAGCCAGTATTAAGAGTGAACTATACCCAATGTAGTCAATTAGTCTAACCAGTGTCATAAGTAGACACTCCTATAACTCGCTATGGATGAGGCTACCTGGGGACTGGGGAGAGCTACCTCCAGTAGAAGCTTTTTTTTTTTTTCTTTGTAAAGTCACGGAGCGGCAGCGGACGTCAATCCTAAAAGAAGGGGTTAATTGTACGGCTCTATTTGCATTTTAGAGTAGCTAAGCTAAGACTTTAGCTTGTGACTTTATAAGTAAATGGTTATTCTCTCCTTAGAAATGTGTTGCAAAGATGGGTCTACCAAGCATGGCCGTAACAGAAAAGGTCGGAATTTCCTAATCTTTTTGCTACTTTAGCAGCTTTGTTCACAACGTTTAACGCAGTGCCTTGATACACAAATTGGGTATAGAGACCGAATCTAAATCTTCCAAGCTACTACTCGCACAAATTCTCCATAAATCAGCAAACAAAAAGTAAAAAGTGTAAAAATTAATCTCGATTAGTAAAGAAACAACAGTGACCTTGATGTTCGAGAGAAGAACCGGCGATTCGAGAAACGACGTCGGACTGAGTCCAGGAGGAATAGTAATACAAGTTGACCTGGAGATCGGGAGCTTCGCCGGAGACATAAGCCTGTACTTCGCTCCGTTGCTCGAACCGCCGGAGAAAATCGTCTCCACCGGAACGGAGACGCCGCTATCTGACACGTGCTCAGGAGTGGAGGTCACGTGACTGCTACCATTTTCCTTATTGGAGGGGGAGGGAGAGGGAGAGGGAGAGGGAGAGGGAGAGTGAGCTAGCGACTGAGCTTCTTCATCCATTAAAGAAAGAGAATGTTAACTCTATGGAAGGTTGCTTTCCTGTTTTGTGAATGGGAAGTGGTAGGGGTAGTTTGGGTATTACGGATTGGAGGCAAATTTGTCAAAGATAGATGGTAAATAACACTAAAAGTCACCTAACTTTGAGTAAAGTTTCATTTTAGTTATTAAACTATTTTTGCTTCCAAGCCTCTAGGGATTTTAATTTTAATCTAAATCAAAGTCAATAATTAATTTTAACCACATATTTTATTAGATTCATAATTTTTCAATAATATATTTTATCAATATTTATCAAAATCTACTAAAAAATTAAATTTTAATTCTCACCAAACAAGAGTCAAGGTTCGAAAGTTCGAAATTCATATTGGTCACCAATAATTATTCTATCACATAAATAAGCACAATTTGTTGCGTGAGAGACAAAAGTTCTTATGTGTACAACACAGACATCAAGGAGACCTTATTTTTCGTCTAGTTGCGCTCTAAATTGCTTTTCAACGTGTAGAAAGTTTTGCGTGTGTAACAATTCACTACGTTGAAAATTGCATTTCACCGTCAAAATTTCCGTACTAGAAGCACAAATTTATAAGCCATTGTCTAGTAAATGTAGCAGACCAAAGTCCTAGCAAGTTTGCATGAAAAATTGCTTACCGCGTTGAAAAAGACGTTAAATCTTGTAACGGAATCGATATTCGTAGCCAAATTGAAAGCGAAAACAAAAAGTTCAAAATGAAGTAAAACATTTGTCAATTTAACATTATTTGACAAATGATGAATAAGTAAATAGTACTCAATCTAAAAAACGTGTGAACACTGAATACGCATTGATTTGAATATTAATAATAAACACTTGGCAAACACGTTCTTATGAGAAAGCAGATGTTCACATGAATGTAACTAACAATTTACATATAAATTATATCATAATCATACATCATATTAAGCCCCTATTTAGTATACATTAAAAAAAATTTCTACTCATTTTCAACCACACGTTCTTTAATAAAATAATATTTTTTATCACATCAATAATTTTTCCTTCTTCTTTCAACCACACATTATTCTAAAATAATGTGATTCAAACACACTCCAAATCATAATTACACAATTTATAAGACATAGTCATTTATTAAAATAAGTCACAGTCACGTATTACCTAATTTTTAATTTTTTTTACAATTTTGTTAATTTAAAAATAAACTATTGTCGTTATGAAATTTCTATTTTGCCAATTCATCAAAAGTAGCAGTCATGTTGTCGAAAATCATTCACGGGGAACATAATTTGACAATGACATCTATGAAAATTTTCATCTCATTTCACAACCAACTTTACCATGTGATCCTTCAATTCACCAACGGACAATTGACATTTGACAGGCTCTAAAGGGAACAAAAATTGATTGACAAAATTATCCATTTGCTATTCTCCTTCTGGGCAATTGCAATTCTCCTCCTCCATTTTTTTCCCCTCGTTCTTCTTTTGTGATTTTTACTAAAATTTATGTTAAATTCTTAAAAAGTAATAAATTTGTTAATGTTTTAGAAGTAATAGATGAAATATTGGTAGAAAATACACCAATTTCATACAAAAGGGAAATTGAAATAATTTACATTTTAGAAGTCACTTATTGACCCATATTTAACCAATTTAAAGAAAGAACGTTTTTACATTTTTTCTCATTTCAAATAATTAAAAAAGAAACAAAAAAAATTGACAAGTAAAAGGATTTGACAAAGAAGAAAATGAAATTAATGGTGCGTTTAATTGCGAATATAGAATTTATATAGAAAAAAAAATTTTAGGCAATTCAATTGCCTAAAACTTATTTGTATGAAAATTAATAATTAAATGTGTTTAATTGATTTAATTTTCAATTTAAAAATTATTATACTTATCCATTTTTTATTGATAGGTAGATGAGAGAGACTTGATTGATGAGAGAGAGAAAGATAGAGTGAATTTCTTGAAAAATAAAATCATACCCCCCGAAAAAAATATTCTTCTTGATTTTAAGAAAAATATGATCACATAACCAGTAGGAAAATGTTTTACATGAAGAAAAAAATTGTTAATCAAACAACACAAAAGTATAAATTTGGATAACACACTTTTCATGAAAAATATTGACAATCAAATGTACTATAATTCTTATTCTCCACGTACATCGCCGACCACCACTCATTTAAAAAAAATAAATAAATGATACAATATGCAAAAACCCTCTTGCCCTACTTTAAATGCTCGGTTGGCTAATAGTTATTATGAATCATTTATCGATGAACTCACTTTTTATTCAAACAATTCTTGAGATTCACACTTACTTACTCACCATTCATTTTTATCTATTTATAATTTAAATGAATTATAAATAACTCCAAAATACGCTTTATATTGATCAAATAGTCTGAATAAGCTTCACGAACAAAAAAGAAAGTCCCATTTGAAACATCAGGAGGATATGATCGTCAAGAAAAAATCATTTTGCATCAATACGCTTCAAGCCAACAATACTCTAGTGCTCTCTAATGCAACTAAGAAAACATTTAATCCTCCAATACAATTTCAGTCCATTCATCCTCATTGATCACCTATTTCAAAACATCCAACAAATACATCCACTGTCCAGTTAAGAGCTTTACATTCTACCTTAAGCCCTGAGAGACCAGAGTACTTCTCATATACAAGATGTTTTCAGCAGTTGCAGAACATAAAGCAATTCTCTAGAACAATCTTTAAGCTTCTCAAGTTGCTTTTTAACTAGAAGAGGTATTTTCTCACCGATAATGGCCCGCACACGAGATTATACGGACCTAGCTCATTCATATTCTTCGGCAATTACTCACTATGCGGATAATCAATTTTGTCATTCATTTCATCCACAAATATGAACATCACAACCTCGACCAGCACGAATGCCTCATCAAGACAATGCAGCTATGCTATCTTTGTCCACCATTACAATTTTTCGCTATAAAAGACAACGGGCATCAGAGAGCAGTAACTATGTCACAGATCCAGGAAAGGCGTAGCAGTCATTGATACAGAATTCTATTTATCATTCCCAACATTGCAAGGATCAAGAGTCAAACCTTAGGCAATAGATTCAAGAGTAAACAAGATTTCAAGAGGCGAACTAGTTCAGCAATTACACATTGAAATAACTGGCGTTTTCAAAGTAAGCAATTCATAACAAGATTTGATTATTGAGAGTAGCATGAAAACTTGCAAATGCTCTTACAAAATAGCATAAAATTAAAGTAACTTGCCAAAGTTTTCTAAGCTTCTCATTGAAATTATGTAAAGAGGAAGCATCAGATAAACCCTAGAAAGCATGTTTCTTGTACTTGGCAACCTCGCCTTCATTGGGGAAAAATCCCATTAGCCTCCCAGCTGAATTCTGGTATGCGTACATGAAACCTCCCATGACCCCTATCAAACCACCTGTCACCATTGATGGCCCCTTTATCCCTGGCTTAATTCCTAGTATCAATTTCAAACGAAAAAAAGACAATCAACAACACATCTTTTTGAATAATCAATCAATAGGGTAGAGAGAGTCAGAAGTAAGTGCAAAAAGTTACATTTTAAGTTACTCAACTTTTATTTCTAGTTTCAAACTTATCCCCAAAGTTTCAATTTTGCTTCAGTTTGATCATCAATAACATTCAGTCACAAATATTGACTTCCTTTTCTTCTTGGCAAACATATTTTCTTACCTAGAAAAAATACGGAATTTAATGGACCTCGTTGTTCTCTTATCCGCTTGTTCGATAATAACACCTTTTAACTTGTGAAATTCCCCTGCTTATATAGCAGGATCCTATTTAAATTTTGCATTTCTATAGCACGAATTTCGAGTTAAAAGCAAGAGTTTGCATAGGCATAGTCGATGCAGCAAACTATCGTCAAGAATAGTTGACATACCAAAACATATCATGTAGGAAAGTTGTCAAACAAAATTGATACTTTACTGGTGAATTTAGAAAAAGTAACCAGGATCGAATTTCCAACAGATCTAAACGGAAAGGAATCGACAAAACGCTCCCAAGGTTCTGTAAATTTCGCTCAATCTCCCCAATTAATTACGACTCGGAAATGAGGAATGAGTAGTTAGAAGTACCGGAGAGGTACCCGACGACGACGGAGACGCCTGTGATGGTGGTGAGACGGAGGTAATCGAGGGTGTTGAAGTTAGCCACCGTCTTCGTAAAGGGAGGATTCCGATCTACAACTGGATACTCCGGCTTCGCCGATGCTGTAATGTCTGTATTCATGTTCTTACTCTCGATTGAATGGGATTTAGGTTTCAGAAAATGGGGGTTGAATCCGCCATTTTTGTTCAGTGGTAAGCGTAGCGAGCTGTGAATATGGGCTGGGCTGGCTGGCCTAGTTTTAGCTAACGTGTTCAGATTTTGCCTTTGGGCCGTACGTCACGTTTGGCTAAGGTTGAAAGTGGGTAAAAAGATGTTGACGAAATTAGTGTAAATACGGCCCAAAATCAAGAGAATTGATTAATACCCTTAATTACTAATTTATTCATTAATCTTTTAATTCATCGTAGTTTCTACGTGAAAATGGATGAAAAGAAATCATATACAGCCGGCCCCAACCAAGTCATAACTCAAAATTCGCTACAACCCGACCTACAGATAATACGTTTGGTGCATCTGCAGTTGAACAGGAAAGCTTAGATGTTGACACACTTGAGCCTCATAGAGAAGAAAAAGTGGAAGCAAAAATCATTAGTCAATCATCTCGGGAAGATGATTCCTTTAGCGACGCCTATATTCGTGAAGTTGAACTCTATGTTTCCTCCCTTCATGCAAGAAACGATAGTATTTCTCACACAGCTTCTGAAGTGCTTCAAATTTTGATAGTACACAAAAATCCATTCAATGCTCTAAACAACACGTGAACGTGGATATAAATAGATTTAAGATAGTCACGACAGGGCATATTAAATCTGTTAAAGCAATTGTTTCAAAGTTTGGAGGAATAATTGATTGGAAAGCCCATCAAACTCACACTATGGAGGTGTAATCCTCTCCGACTCTATTATACTTTATTAGGTGTAGTCTCACTTTTGACAATGAGATGTGTTTGGCTTCAATACAGGTAAATCACTTGCTTCTCATATGTTTCATATTTCGTCTTGCTACATATGTCAATTGTATTCAGGATATCAAGAAATAGGGATGTTTGAATTTGGCGTTTCGTCACTTTTGTGAATTTTTATCACTTTTTTAGTATTTTTCATTTTTTTTAAAATTTCTGACACTTTTTTTAGTACTTGTCACCTTTTTTGCCACTTTCTTAAAATTTTCGTCACTTTTTTGAGTGATAAACACCCCTTTTTTAAATAGAAGTGACGTTATGTGACATTGTGTCACTTTTTTTTTATTATGTCACTTTTTTTGTGACACTTAATTTTAGACATTTTTCAGAATGCACCTAATTTTAGGGGTATTTTTGTAGGTTGTCCAAAGATGTTTCCAAGTTTCGGCACAAATTTTCCAAACGTCATACATAGTTACAGTTATAAATCACATAAAAATTGAGTTAGACCTTTTATTGTTTTGGGTTTTGTTCGAACGGTTAATCTCATGTCTTAATTTGAGTCTACCTTCGCACACCTCAAATACTTTTTAGGAGACATCATTCCCAATCTCGATGAAATAAAAGGGGAAAAGAACAAACAACTATGTCATTTAGTTGAGTTACCATCCACCTTCACCAAGCTAAGAGTATAGAGGGAAACATACAACCTTACATACAAATAATTACATCAGCGACATATATTAGATATTTTTCATACGAAGAATTAAGAAACATATATAATCTTAGACAAACCTTAATGAATTAAGCTAATTGTATAACTCTTGTTGACAACTTTGGTTAATTCGGGTTGTTGATTTAAAAGATAGTTTTTAAAATTGATGAATAAGATGCTATCAAATGTAAAGTTGTCAATCAAGATTGTATAAGTAACACGATTCTTAATGAATTAAACTAATAGGTCTTGTGCATATTAGCCCATTTGATTTTGTTGAAAATTGAATTTTAGTAGATTTTGATAAAAAAACAATAAATAATATGATTGGAAATTTGATAAAAATTGTACATCCTTGATATGTATGATTACAATTAATTGACTTTTAACTTAGATTTTAGTACGTGTGCACAACCTCATATAAAAGCTTTTAGTTAACTGTCTTCAATTTTCCTCACATACGCTGACCATATTTATTTTTTATATAAACAAAATTGACACGTGCACTAATTTTACAAATTGTTGACGGTAATATTTAAATTCAAGATCTTCGTACGATGCTCTGATACCACTTTAACACTTACTGCAACTTGTAGTCTACGAGGCCTTTCCTCATAACCCCTCAGTACGAACAGTGGGTTGTACACAAATTTAAGTAAAAGCCACAAAAAATGTGCTACTGCATCAGATAAAAACCTCACTATAGTTATATTTCATCAAATGAAAGCAAAAACCAACCACCACAGAATCATAGAGGTTCTTCATATTTAAAAACCATCAGAACAATGTAAGAGTTTCCTAATACACAATCCAATGTACCACAATCTTGCAATGCCACGCTATAAGAAAACGAAAAATTGCAGCCGTCTAGATTGTGATTAAAAACGAATAAGAGATTATCCAGTAGCATCAAATATTTACATTGGCATATAAAGAAATGTTTCAACATGAATTCAATTTGTTATGTGAAGTTACTTAGGCTATTATCGACAAACTCCTATATTACATTCTTTTCTCTAGACATTAAGATATCTATCCTCCTTCCGTGAGTGAAATTTCGAAAAGAAAAGGCAAATTTAGGAGATTCCTTACTTCTGTGTAATATTCTTCTGATGTTTCTCTCTATACCGATATGTACTTGCAGCATGAATTTTGATTCCTCGGAAAAGCAGAAAAAGAGCTGTAATCTGTCAAACTAAAGACGTTGCCTTCTAAAACCCGAACTCTATAAACTCTATAGTTCTTGTGTGATTTATTCTGAATCTATATGACTGCAGAAATGCTGCTAGCAACTGCAGATGCAAAAGGGCTGTCAGGGAGATGCAGTCCGTGATTGCTGTAATAGTTAAAAAAACCAAGAATAAGGAGATGGCAAATGTGAGAAAATAAAAAACTCCGTGATTTCTACATCTTGCACAATTTTTTTAATTGTCAAGTCTCGGAAGGAAGCATAAAATCCTATATAAAAAATTAGTTACTTACTAAATAAGCAACTTTTTCTTTTTAGTCTAAGCCCAATCATATTTAGAAAAAGAGGCTTGCATACCTCTCTTGATCACTGTAATTTGCAATCAGGGGCTTGGAGTTATCATCACTCGTAGAGCCACTGTTTAGAACATCAAACAGATAGTTGAAACGCTCAGACGAGAACTTGGAATTATCTGCACAATTTTGATTTACGATCATTAAGGAACAACGTAGAATGAATAATGCTGACAGAAAGCTAATCGACTTTTGACAGATGCTTATGCTCGTAAATTAAGAAATGACCTTCAGGCATTTTTGGCGCATCCACTGAATAGCCCGAGCAGGATTGATTGATCAGAGGTTTTTGTGCTATCTGGAGCTGTGAGAGACGTAATGCCTCGCGTTCAAGGGCCCATTCACGCTCTTCCATTAGTTGCCTCCTGAGCAGCCTAGAGGATTCCCATTCTGTATTAAATATAACAAAGACATATGAGATGAAAAATAGCTTCAGCCTGTGGCAGAAAATTATACAAAGAAAGAAAAGCGCAACGAGAAGAAAGAGCACAATTATTAGGAAAAACACATCATATGCAATAGTTTAAAAACCAGACCGAGAATCGACCAGGAAAAGGTAAAGGTCGAACCTAGGTTGAAACAGTGGTAAAGAAATATCAAAAAAATAGAAATAAAAAAAGTTGAGTTGAAGTCAGTGGTTCTTGGCTTGGTTTCAAAATTTCGAACTTTCCAATTTTTTACTTAAAACCGGACTGGATTTGGACCCTGTCCCCAGTTATTCCGGTTGGACCAGCCGGTCAGGTCCAGTTTTGACAACATTGATTATATGGGAAAAATGGGAGGATCATTGTGTATATACATTTAAGGCATATTTTGGTAAGGTAGATTACATATGATAGGACAATATTCAAGAAGAAAAGAAGCTATTATTTGGTTGATTATAGTCTCCAATAAGATCTCATACTGCGTACCAAACATGTAGTTTGAAAATTAAGACAATGAGGTTAGGAATTGCTTTACAAGCATGTGCTTCTGAAGTTCGATTCACAAAACTTATATTTCCCATCAATTGAACATACAAAGAAATAATAAGACTTCATATTTTAAAATTATTGCAGTCTCAAAGCTAGCAATGGGTAAGTAAACTAGGTTTGCAGTTAGGTAAAAGCAAATGTCTCACTCTCTAGAATCTCAGAGTCGATTTCTATTGGTTGCGAGTGATAATACATCGGATGCTCAAGTTTTACTTGGTATTTCCTGCATTTTATCAAAAAAAGAAAATGTTAAGCATTAAATAGAAGCTACACAATTTTCTTGATTTGAGCCGTGTCTATAATACATAGTCCCTACCAACAAATTGAGCAGGTGGCGTATAAATGGAAGATTAAGTGAATAGAGCCCGTGTAGTTATTAGATCAAGAAATTATTTTGAAGTAGAAAATATACCTATCAACAAGCTTGGACTTTTCTCTATAAGGTTTCACAAGAACACGAGCCCCACAAACATAATGTGGATTTCCCTTGGACAAAATTAACTTCACAGTATCTGCATCCACAAAAGTTACAAAACCAAACATCCGTTTCTGCTGGCAGGGAATTCTCACATCTTGAACTGGACCAAAAGTACTACGAGAGAACACAGAACAAGAGAAAATTATAATGATGAAAATTGAGGATAATAAAATAAGCAACAGTGCAGATTTAGATAAAATTACTTGAAGTAATTGGATACATCTTCCTCAGTAAAAGTGCTCTCGGCTGGAAATGTTAGATAAATTTGTCGAGAGCCGCTAATAGTCGGACCAGGATCATTTATTTCACCCTGGATGTCCAAGTATTTTGGACCATCTTCAGCCAGTATTATTGCATGCTGTCCATGAGGCCTGCATATCAAAATTAGAAGACTAATGATTATTTATCGACATTGGATAATACTAATACACGGGCAACGAATGCCAGTAAAGATCTAAATTACACCTGTCAATGAGCCGAATACTATTCTTCAACCTAGCAAGGAGTTTAGTCAAACTATAACCAGCTTTTCCATTTCTTTGGCTTTCAGTCAAATATCCTTCGGCTTGTATAGTTTTACCAAATTTCTCATAGTATATCATCGGTAGAGATGCAATGGAAACAGGATGACCTCTCCTGGATTTCAATAGCTCAGTGATTTCCAGTTCTAATTTCTCAAGGGACCCCGGCTGGAACGCCTGATCTTTGTTGTCAAATTGATAAGAATTAGGACCAAACATATGTTGATAGCTCTCTGGAAAATATTCTCCGTGAAAATACCTACAGTTACTTCCATGCTTACAAAAGCCCTTGTTGAAATAGTGACAAGCCTTAACCGGGTAATCCACTAAAATCGGAGAATTCCTCAAACCTCTGTTACTCAGATTATGGAATGCAGCTTCTGAACAATAATAATCACTTGGAAAACCTGATGACACAGAGTTGGCTAGCTCTAGCTGATCCTCCAAACCCTGAAATTGGTTTTGAAGACAGTATTCTTCAGGATTTGAATCAGAGTAGGATAATACTTTGAAAGGTGAAGCATGCACTCGCTGCTGCTCAGCAACTAGCTGAGGATGCATATAAGGATCTACCCTCCGAAGTGAAGACAAAGATGGAAATGGGTGTGGTGAAGCTGGTAGAGGGAGGGTCATGTGAAGGGACGGATCTGATATAGGGTTCGGGTTAATGGAAGGAGAAATGGGAGGTGAAACAACTGGTGCTAACCTAAGTGCGGTTTTTGCTTTTTGTATCAATGTGTGGATTAAGCTATCCGGCCCTAAAGCTAACCGAATCATTTCCTGGTCAGGAATGTCTTGTAAATAAATATATCCAATAATCTTTCTTGCAACATTTTCTGGTTCCAATAATAAGATTCTGCCATGAACAGTTTTAACAGCCTCGAAAGAATCCATTTCACAACTTGCCACTGCACGGGTAACCATAGAATAACATGATTGAAAATGATATGCAGATATAACGAAAAATAAATAAAACTATACAGAATTAGAGTGGTATATCTACTGAAGAAACCAAAAATAATGCTAAGCTCAAATATGAATTTTCTACAGCAGGAACAGTCGATTCAGGCTCCTGCTTTCTCGTTCTCCAAACGAGGACTTTAAACCAGGTATCTCGTGTCAATTGCAAACCAAGAAATGAAAAACCTTTTAGCATGTTCGTTAACAATACTCGACAAATACTAAATACGATAAAATCTTTGTCAATTGTACCAAACAGGCCTTCATGTACCATAATTTTTCTTATCCATCATAAATTGCAACAAACGATAAAAATAAATGGCATTAACACCTTATTAACAAAACTTATGTACCCAGAAAAGAGTATTCTGAACCAGATAAAGCAGAGAGAAACCATGACAACACCGTACTTTATTCTATGGTAGTGAAAACACAGTAATCAGTCTAAACCCACAAATAAAACACTGTTTTCAAAATAATCCATTCATGAAAAACCCAAACAGATTCAGCGTACACTTGTAATCTTAAAAGTACGAAGAATAAAATGAAAATACCAGAATCAAACTGAAACGAGAACGCTACTCAAATTCCATGTCTCTCTACATTCACTTCTTCACTTCACTGTTTTTTTTTTTTAACTGACTTTCAACTCTCTGCGGAAACTTCTGAGCATTAAAAACAGAAACCGTTTAAGCCCACAAAGCAAAATCACGAGAACCGATGCTTCAAAGAGTCCTCAAATTTTGGTAATTAATTTATTTACTTTGAACACCCTTTTTTTATCACTTTATAATAAATTGTGCAAAAGGAAGTTTTTGAATTTCCAGCTGGCGTCTATTAATTTCTTAACAAACAAAATAAAAATCCCTGTTTTTACGATATGGTTGATGAAAGGTTGCATGTGTTCTTACAAAAGCGCCCTTGTAATTTAGCAAAATCCCATCTAATATTTACAGCTAACATTATCGGGAAAAGAATAAGATTTTGAATAGTATTTTTTGGAGAATGTGCGGTTGAAATTTAAAGTTACTTTATTGATTTGTTTGTCGAATATTTTATTTGATGAATGTGTGATTGAGAATCTTACTGTTGTAAACAGAGTTTTAGATTAATAGTAAACAAACGGGAGCTTAATACATGTTTAAAAAGAAAAATCAATGTCGAAAAATTCCAATATAAGGAAATTTGTTAGTTTTTTTTTTTTTTTTGGTGATAGGGAAGTGAATATTGTACAAAATTTATTAACATACATTGATCATTATTACTTTAGGGGGTCATTAACTACTTTTCAATAAGATCAACATTTCGTCCAATTGTTTATTTGTAATATATAAGTGATATATTGAACACTCGTATTAGATATGCCAAATTATTTTATTTTATTTTTTCATTATTTTATTTTGAATATATCGAATATGTTTGATTTTAAGGAGATTTTTTAAATATGTCATGGTACATTTGATTGTCAATATTTTTTCATAAAAAATGTGTATTATCATCTAAGTTTCTACTTTTGTACTGTTTGATTGACAATTTTTTTCACGAAATTTTTTTTTCATACTTTTGACCACATAACCATATTTTTTTTGAAAATAAGGAAAATAATTTTTCTAGCGAGAGGTGATTTTTATTTTTCAAGTAATTCATTTTCTCTTTCTTTTTCTCATCTACCCACCAATAAAAAATTAAAAAGTATAATATTTTCTAAATTGCAAATTAAATCAATTAAACACGTTTCATACAAATAAATTTTAGACAATTGAATTGCTTTGAATTTATTTTCTTTCTGTGCAACTTTCATACTCGCAATCAAACGCATTGTCTAAAATATATTTTCTTTCTATACAAATTTCATACACGTAATCAAACACATTTTTATTATAATATCACAATACAAAAGGATCCAATGGTAAGCTCATATTTGGTGTAGTTAAACATTATATTTTAGTGTATTTTGATAACAGTTGAAAATCGTGAGTCCCATATTTACAATTAATTGTTGACTTTTAGCATATATTTTTATCAAATTTTTAATTTACAACAAACACTGCCTAAGTACAGGCAATGAAATTATTAAGGAAGTAAATTAATAAATAATAAACTAAGGGTATTTTAGGAAAACTGAAGGTACCCTCTTGAAGAAGAGGACGGTTTCAACCGGCGAAAAGGTTTGGTATAACACGTCACCTAAATTAGAGGGAATTAGTTTCATTTATAATTTTTTTCATTTGTTTCTTAAGATTTTTTATTTTTATTTTATTTCTTGTTTAAAATAAAAGGAGGGAATGGAATTTGAAATAGTGATAAAACGGTCAAATTGGATATCATGCTCATATGGCGGGTCGGATCGCTTTTGAAGCGGGCCAGTAGTTATAAAAATCTCCATCTCTTTCGCAAAGAATCTTTTTATTTCGTTTTGACCATGAAGTTTCGTACTTTGTTCATCTTTGTCCCGGGTTTACTGTACAAGTACTTGAAGTTGACTGTTGATAAATTCTTAAAAAAAATGAAAATTTAAATATCGTGTATTCATATGTAACGAGAATAAGGTTTTGCTTGGCAGAGGTTTTGCCGGTAAAGCTTTTTTGAAAAGAATTGTTAGTAAAACTAAACGAATCAAGCGAGACTGTCATCGAGGATATAACCCCCGAGGGAGGGCAGATTTTTTTTTTGCCTTTTTTAATTCAAATAATTCCGTGCGAGTTCCATCACATGTGAGAGGGTGTCAATTTACGTGTCAATTTTTTTTTTTTTGGCAAACTAGTTTAATCCAAACTAATTTTTTTTTTTTAATTATTTGATTGTCAATTCAAAAGTGTTATCAACATATAATTAATTGTTAGCAATATGATTATAAAAGACTTTTTCTATTTGAGTTTGGTAGAGTGCAACTCTCTTGAACTAGTCCTTGGATGTAACTCACGTGACATGTAATATTGCAAGATTATAGTATATTTATCTCTATTTATATACGGTATTAGTGTTTTGGCCAGGTTTGAAGAGCTTTTCATTTGAGGTACTGTAGCAATATTTGATTTAAGGGTCAACTCTCAAATTAGCCTCAAGGGGTAGATATGATGTGATACTCGTGAGATTAGGATAAATGTCATGAGCTAGATATTGAGTTTACCTCGTTTGCAAGTGACTTCGATCGTTTATTCGTCGATTTGTGTCCAAACTCATTGGAGTAGGCCAATCGATAAAGGGATAAAATGAGGACAACCTTCGTTCCTCGACTTATTTTGTCATTGCGTGATCTTAGACGGTCAATGATGATCCACCAGATGACTACATAACGATGAGACAGATAATCCATTAAGTAAATGTCTATGCCGTTAGAAAGATTTGAATGGCTTGTTTGGTTTTCACATCCATACAATTTTCGTCAAATATCAAGGAAACCCTATGATGCTTATTCCGCGTGCGCATAACTACCTTTTGATAATTCAAATTTATACGAAGTCAGTCCCCAAAGGTAAAATTGTACTTTTTACTATCTAGTATATTTTTTCCACAAGTACATTTTACTCTTTTCACATATATAAGAAATTATCATCCGATTCTCACATTGGAGGGGCCGCACACCCAAATCCTTTTTTGAGAATTTTCGCCGATTGATCGAGTGTCATTAGGATCGATAAGTCGATCAACATCATTAAGTATTGTAACTCTATTTATGAAATTCCACTAACCAAACTTCCGAGATTCTGCTAAATTCGATATAAATTAGAAAACAAAGATTCAGATTCGAACTCAGGTTAATATTTGGAATGATGTGTTATATAACTAAATTTAAGTCAAACTTGTGTGAATTTTGTCTAATTTTGACCAAGTCTTATCCAACAAGCGTCAAAATGTATGCATTGAGTTGCTGCGGTCTCGACCAATCAACCTTCAGGCTGCATCGACCCAATAGAAAATTAGAAATAACAAATGTTTGCTCAATTTCTACTTTTTATTTTTTGAATTTTGTGAAACAATGAAAAAGAAATTAAAAGAATCTGCACAAATCGAATTGAGTGAGTCACAATTCAAGAAAGGTCGAACTTGATCACCGACAGAGTGTGTGTTTGATGTATATTATTGAGGAAATAATGTATTTTAAATAGTGATATGATGAGAAATATGTGGTTAAAAAAATAAGAAAAAGTGATTGATGCGAGTGAAAATATTATTTTACTCGAGAAAAAAATATATACTGTTTAATTGATGTATGCATTAAATAACGAAGACTTACTATTGAATGAGAAACGTAGAGTGTGTTTGATGGATATTATTGAGGAAATAATGTATTTTAAATAGTGATATAATGAGAAATATGTGGTTAAAAAGTAAGAAAAAATTATTGATTTGATGAAAAATATTATTTTATTAAAAAATATATGGTTGAAAATGAGTTTTGAAATAATGTATTTTCAAAGAATGCGTACCAAACGGGGGCTGAGTATAATTCATATTTTTCACAGACTATTCGAACTGATCCACATCCATTTGATACTACAAATTTTTAAGCTTAGTAGACATGCTCCTGACAATGCATTGTTTTTTTAAGAAACGAAGCTAGATTTACATCCTCGTTGACACATTCTCCTCATATGCGGGAAAAATATGTACGATGATGTAATATATAAGTTAAAAATTAAGAGTATAAATCTTGTCACGTGGAAAAGTATAAAAAGAGATGAATGGAGAGTTTACACGTAGCGTGATTGAATTTTTTTAAGTTGGCATAACATGTTCCTAGTTACATTAAAAGTCGAGCCAATTTAGACTAGAAAATCCTATCCCTACCAGTCCTTGCATCAAAGCGTCCGGGCTATCCGCCCACATTCTGAATCATTTGGGCGGGTGAGGTTCGATCAAGTTAATCGGGTCAATACCCTATCCGCCTGTTAAGAAATAAAGAGGAATTAGTGTTGGATTATGTCGTTTCCATCATCGGTGCAAAAAGTGATGCAAATTTCTGCAATCGAAGGCAAGTTTCTCTCTCTCTCTCTGGATGTATTGAACGCAAAATATTATTTTATTTCATGTTGTTGATATAATCATTTGATTTTGCGGAAATTGTAACTTTTTTTATTACTTGAAGCATCCTAATTTATGCTTGGCATTTTTATTTTATTTTTCAGTTTTCCGTGAAAATTCTGCTAACACCATAACATTTCAAAAAAGTATGCGATGATAGAATATTGAAGTATAATCGCTGTGAGAAAAAGAGCTGAGTCTGTTTGGACCGCAGTTATAGAATTCTCAATGGACTCCGATCTAAATGGAGATGGATTTTTCCTTCATATCTCTTAAGTGAGGGATTTTGTTCATAGTGGATTTTATCTATAAACATCAATTAGTGCTTATACAAATGAAGAACAATTCTGTAAATTAATAAAAATAGCTAACAACTTGTTCTGAGCGTTGTCTTTTAATTAATAATGTGCTGATTGTTGGATTTTCCTTCAGAAATAGAATTAGGAGTACCCCTCGGAAGCGCACTTACAAAAAGAAAAGAATAAAAGATAAACAAATTGTACCTTTCATGCTTCAAAGTTTGAAGGTTAAGGTATCTGTATATCTAACACAATTTCATTCAGATCAATAAGAAGGGTGAAAGAACTGTAAAGTCTACATATATTGGTTGTGTGGTATGTTTTAATTCTCAAATTTGATGTACTGTTGGTTTAAATACTGGCATGGAATTGACAAAAATAATAATTTTCATGAGTTTCTAAGTCATGTCGGAAATTTTCCGATTTTGTAAGTTGTGTGAGAGACAAGTGAGTAATTTAAGTGAAAGACCTTTGATCTATTTGTTCTTTGAGTCAACATTATGGTTTTGGTGCTTAAACAGCCTATAGGGATTTGCTGACCGCTGTTATGTCTTTTATCCATTTTTATTTTACCAGAGAAATTTAAGTATTCAGGGCTCTTTATCCCTCAAAAATTTCTTTCCCATTTATTGTTTGCTCTGTTATTATGCTGCTGAATTTTTAATTATAACAAAGGGGCTGTGCTAGGTATAGCTTGGAAGCATGTGTGGAATATGGATGAAATGAGCAAAGCCAAATTGTGGTTTTGAATTTTTATATGAAACCTTCTTTTTCCAGCATATGCTACCACCAATTCTAGTATGGTATACTAGTTAAATAGTTTGTAGCAGTGATACAGTGCTTAATATTAACCAAATTAATGTCGTTGGACTCTGAAGAGTGGCTAAAAGGAATGGCAATCTTTTAAACTAGCTTTAGTGGTGCTTGTTGAAATACATTTTACAGTCCTTGATTTGAATTTGACTAGTACTATTTCTAGCAGATCACTTGGTTGAGTATTGAAGAACCCTGTCGAAGCTGTGTGTTTCACAACTTCAAGTTCTTGAAGAATCTCTAAGCTGTGAATTTCACGACTTCAAATTTTCGCAGAGTGTTTCTGATTCTTTGGCAAGTTGCATTTCTGCAGAGCATATTGAAAATCATATAACCAGATTCTATACCATTTGATGGAAAATACAGAGCAAAGGCAAGCAGAGAATATCAACTGGGATGAAGCATTTCATCTCTATGCTAATGCGATTGCACACGAGAGTGATGCTCTGCGGGTTAAGGCAACAATCAAGCTAGCAAGGATGTCCAACCGTGCCCCTGAAAATATTTTGTCAATCACTGTGCCAATCCTAGTGGAACTTCTTGAAAGCCCATCTCGCAATCCGAGTCCATCAGTTCAGGAAGCCTCTGCTTACTGCTTGAAATGCATTGCTTGTAAAGGAGAAGGCAAACTAGCCATTCTTATTGGGCAATCAGGTGTCATTCCTATCCTTCTGAGATTATTACCAAATTCTGATGGGAGCTTTCGGAAAGGTTTATTAAAATGCCTCCGAAATGTTGTTACATTTGGGGAACCAAATCGCTTGATTGTAGCTAGTAATGGTGGAACTGAGATTGTTCTTAATATGCTGGATTCCTGCTCAGATGATTCAATGTTAATTTTGTTAGAAATCTTGAGTGCATTAGCTCTTAAAAGAGAGGTTAGAAAGCTCATTCTCAGTTCAGGTGGTGTCTGGTTTCTTGTTGAATCTGCTAGGCTTGGCAGCTTGATTTCTAGAAGTCGAGCTGCTCAAGCAATTGGCTTACTTGGATTAATTAAAGGAGCAAGACGAGAACTTGTCAATGCTGGTGCAATACCAGTGCTTATGGAATTAATAAACGATGGGGATATGTCAATGAAATTAGTGGCTGCTAATGCACTTGGTGTGATCTTAACTGATGCTGATAACATTTGGCCCGTTGCTGAATCAGGAGTCATTCCTCTGTACACCGAGCTACTCAAGGGGTCAGATCCCATTGGTAGGGCGATTGCTGGGGATGTATTGTATACATTAGCTACTGTTGAAGAAAATGCGTTTGCAATTGTGAAACACTTCGCTGGTATCCTTACCGGGGATAATGATGAAGCAAAATCTTTAGCAGGTGATATTTTGCACCATCTCTTGGATTGTCACAAGCACTTCCTACCCTTCCTATTTAGGAGCCCTTTCTGGCAGGCAATTGTTATAAGATAGGATAACACGGGGCAGGATTAAAGCAAAAAAATGTTTAAAATCGTGTTGTTCAGCCATTTCCGATACTCTATACCAAACTTGCTCTTTTCATTTTGGTCAAAGCATTTAAAGGATGAGAACACAGATAATGAAAGAAGTTGTGGGAGCTATTGCTTAGTTGCAATATTGAGTATCCCTTGCTGAAAGATATGTTTCGGGGACTGAAAGATGTGTTGCATAAGCTAGATTTCAAGCATCTTTAGGAGACTTTTTATTTATAAAGAGCATCTTATGTATAGTAGATAAATGTTTAAATATTAGATAGTAAATATTTTTTTATACATTTCAATTATAATGTTCATTTTGACTCAACAATACTTCTGTCTATGAACTTTTAAGTTCCATTTTGGTCCACATTTTCGATCACGTATTTTATGGGGTTTATAACTTTTATCCACTTCTCAATCATATTTTATTAATATTTATTAAATTTTTTCCCTCAATAATATTTTATTAATATTTATTAAAATTTACTAAATTATAATTTTCCAAACAAAGCATGGGCTAAGTGAGTTTTCAAGCATACACGTACTTAACGCCAAGGTCCCAAGTCTCGAGACTCCGTGACTATTAATATTAATAATAATCTTATAAAATCTACCCCACCCTCAGCACAACTCAATTTTATCCCACTGTCGAAGTCCACGGTCGTTGTTGCACCCCATTCTCTCTCATTGCCGAAGACACCACGAGCTCACGTCGGCGCGACCTCACTTGCTACGCGCAACAGTGATATTGGTGGTTTGGTTGGTTTTTTTTATTGTTTTGGTCGTTGGTGATTTGCTTGGTTGTTGGGGTTGTTGGTGGTGGTGGTTTGTAAATTGTGGTGATGGTGTTAGTAAGATTTTGGTGGTGCTGCTGAAATTGTGGTGCCTTACAATTTGTTCACACATGTCATTACGCATGGTCACATATCGATATCTACAAGTCACAAATCAATTAACACATCACACGTCACATGTCATACATATTGTATGTGTGATAGATCAATGTCATCGGGTCAGAGATCAATATTAATTGGTTACATATCATATGTCACACGTTTTTGTGCACTAATAATAGGTCACATATTTAAATTCATAGGTCATAGTTCATATGTTACAAGTTACAAGTAAAAGTTCATTTTTGCATAGAGAACAAATCATTATCTACAGGTCACAAATCCAAGTGAAATGGTCTCAAGCCATTGAATTAATAATACGGGTAACAGATCAATAATCAAAGAGAACTAATCACAGACCATTTGATCAACCTCACAGATAACAATTTACATGTAGTTTAAACAACACCGTCAAAATTTCGTCAATTGAAGTTCAATTAGATAATTCGTCAATCCTTGTCGATGTTTTGCCAAATAAAAAATCCAAATAAGTCGTTACCCTTTGAGATGTTGTAATCATGGATTTCAAATCGCACCTTTATCCAAACAAGCCAAGTGGATGCTGATGATTGTAAGAGGGGATGGGGGCGAGTGGATGTCGGTGGCAGGTAGATGCCGATGATGGTGAGAACGGACTACAACTGGTGGATGTCGGTAACTATGAGAGGGGATGATGATGGGTGAATGCTTGTGACTGTGGCTGGATTGGAGAGAGGTTGGAGTGGGTCGAAAATAATTTTATATTTAATTTAATTGATTATTGAGTTTTGAATTTCTAAAGTTTTTCTTTTAAAATTGAATTAGGGTATACAGTATACTCAAGGCATAATATATGAATTTTTCCCTCTTGAGAATTCGCAAATAGTGCTGGGCATGGCTGGTTGAAGAAGTATTAGGTCGGGCCGCTCCAATGCCTCGTGATAATTTGCAAAGAGGAAATTACACAAATCCAGGTATTTCAATATCACATTTCAAAAATGAGTTTTGATAAAAAAAAAATTCAAAAATCAGGTATCAATTTAATTTTTTTAATATCTTAAAATTAAATTAACTTCATCCACCCAAACCTTAAATATTCATCACTCCTCCTTCTCTCCCTCCATTCTTTCTCTTCTTTACCCGATTTTCACATCTTCTCTCTACATCTCTCCCTTCTTTCTCTTCGAATGTCGATGACTGACGAAGGAGTTGCGTCGGCCGGCTACGCTACGGCATCGAAGGCTGCTGCTGCTGTTAACGACGCTACAATTGCTCTGCTGCGACGCTGATGTAAGAATGTCCGTCGCGAAGGCTGCTGTTTGATATACTGATGTCTGTCGCGACGCTGCAATCGCTCAGGGTATTCATCACGACGCTTCCCGACAGTGGTTGTAGTGAGGTTTGGGCGTTGTTTTGTGTGGTGGCGATTTTGTAGTGGTGGGTGGTGGATCCGACGGTTGGGAAGGGTTTAATGAATTTTGGCGGTGGAAGGGTATGATGTGGTGTGGTGGTAAATTTAGTGCGGTGGATCTAGGTAGTGGCGACAGGGGTGGAGGTTCTGCCGGTGGCTGGTTTTGGGTTTTTTTTGTTGGGTTGTGATTGTGGTGTGGTAATACATGTGTTGTTGATGGCAACGTGGGTGGTGGTGGATCTGGGGCGGCGCGACGACGAGATGGGGGTGTGCTGGCGATGACGGGTTTGGGATTTTTTGTTGGGTGGTGGTTGTGGTTGTGATGTGATGTGGTTTGTTAATAGTGATAGTGGTGGTGGTTGATGGAGATTCGAAAGTGGTGGTGATTGAAGTTTTTTTTGTAGTTGACTGGATCTGGTAACGAAGATTTGGTGGTGGTGATGTGGTGGTGGTGTCGGTGGTGGTGGCGACAGTGATAAGGATGGTGATGAATCTGGCGACAACGAAGACGGGTGGATGCGGTTGCGGTAATGTTGTTGATGGTGGTGTGTGACCACTATTTAGTGTATATGACCAATTACTTGGTTACATGTGACAAGTATTAGACTGTGACTTTAAAAATTGATAGCTTGTGACTTGAAAAGTAATTTGTTATTAACAAATCTGAAAATATATGATTGATAGATAAATCGTGACCTGTAATTTTTTTGATTTGTGACAAATAAAATAAATTGTGACCTATAAATTTTTTTATTTGTGACCTCAAAATAATAGGCGACCTACAAAATTTTTAGTTTATGATTTCAAAATAATTAATTTGATAATGTGTGACCAGTAAATAAATTGTGACTCATAAGTGTGTATCTATGACCCTGAATTGTATAATTTTGATTTTAATATATTTAATTAATAAACTAAATACCTAAGTTTTACATTTTTAAAACTTAATACCTGATTTTTACCATTGTAAAACTTAATATGAACTCTTCCCATTTGCAAATAGCAGAAGCCCATTACTGTGAGTAATCGTTAATTTCTTGATTGACGAAGATGGCGGGAATCACAATTGTACTAGATTTATTAAGGAAGAATCCGGGTTTGAATGGCCAAACCCTTCGCTCATCTGGTCTATTTTGTTCTACGGCCGCTTCATCTGCTGCGGTCTCCGTCGCATTAGCGTCCAGGCTTTCTTCGGGTAAGTATTTCTTTCTTCTGGGTTCTCTTGATTGTAGATTTTCTTATTTCTATGGCATTCTATATCGACCAAATACAGCAATTCGTGACTATAAAACTTATGGTGCCTGGATTCACTATCAATGCTTTAACTGATTGGAGTAAACAGAAAGAAGTATCTAATTAGTTACATGGCGCCTATCTGGATAGTTTTGTTGATGATGACACAAGATAGGGGAACTTTTAATTCGTGGTCACTTATCAGCAACAGATTCTTCTGCCATATATGCTTTTCTTTTCTTTTCTTTTTGTCTTGTTTTGTTTTGTTTTGTGTATATCTTGAGAAAATAAAAGAGGATAAATTCAATATAGAAACTATATTGAAGGAACTTGATGAATAAACTGAATGGAGAAGAATTATTTCATTTCATCAAAGCTCAAATGTAAAGGTGAATTACAATGGGTATTTATAGACTAATTCAGCTGGTGTAACAAACTAATCTAACAACTAACAAAATAACAGCTGGAAGAAGGAACTAGAAGAAGCTAGAATAAGGAAGAAGAGACTGGAAGCGTGTGCTGAACGTGAGAGCTGGATATGCCACTTGCAGGAGCTCAGCTGAATATGCACGTGTGATCTGCTATGCTTAACTAAATTAATATGCAACTTGCATATATTCCAACAGTATATGCATTTTCATAGTTGTTAACTATCTGGAAAAATATTACTCTGTAGTATTTTTTCTTGCATTTTCTTTCTTTTTTTACTCATTTTCTAAAGTTGCACTTCCTTCTGTCTATCGTGAAACTTAATTTGTATTTTCCAATACGATAACCAATAATTGGACAGAATCACAATATTTCCTATGGTATTCATATAGCTGGCTAAAGGAGGGTTTGAGATTTTATTAGATTTGTTTGGGTTGTGGTGATCTTATGTGCCAGCTATACAAGTAATGTTAATTGTTAGATTTATTATTTTATGCCTGTTTGCGTTCATCCACGTGTCAAAGTCTGCTTCTCGTGTCTACCTGAATCTGGATAACTTTTCAATTTGAGAGTTTAATGTTAGTGGACAAAGTGTCGTATCACTTTGCGTAGCAATTTTTCATGTTGTATTTTGTTCTTTGTTCTATCTCATGCAGAATTACTCGATGTTTCAGTATTTGTTGCACTGTGCTCTAGGAGAGGAGGGAATGATGCGTGGATATTTTAATCTCGATTCAACCACAAAGAGGTTCTTTCCTAAATTTTTTTTCTAGTTTCAAATTGCTCAGGACTGAGTTACTGACGTCAGAATATGATTGATACTTGTGGTTCTGGAGTGTGGATTAAGCCACTCTGTTTATCATTCTTAACCATTTTTTCACATGATGGTCATATTACAGTGAGAGTGTGTCATGAGTTGCTCACTGTGATGCTGGTGCAGCAATGAAGATTTCATTTCTAGTACACGAACGGCATCTGGAATATCTTTCAGAACGATTCTTTGATGTATAATACCAAGGAATACAATATTGAGTTGAAACCTTTATTCTCGGCATTTCACTGGAGAACTCTTGCATTTAAATCCCTAAGGTCCTTCCTGTTCTTCTATTTGCCTCTTGTGGAGCCTTGCACAAATATGGAAGATGATGACGAAGATTTTCTACAGGAAACTCTAGAAGAGCGCCATGTAGATTTGGTTGTGCCCTCAAAAAATCAGTGAAGCAAATCGCCCGTGGGTGAACCGACCAAACTTTCTTCTTTTTCATTTTCTTTCATTAGTTTCTGGGTTTTAATTGATTCTACTGCTTTATCTAAATTGGTGGGTTGGAGTAGATGGTGCCAAAACTTTTTTACATTTCCTCATAACTTTTCCTAACTTTTTAACCATACGTTATCCCAAAAAAAAAAAAAAAAAAAAAACTTCTCAAAAATCAACTGACAACTTCACACAAGGCTTGTTTTCAGAGCTTAAAAACCACAGGTTTTTTCTCATCTCATATTTTTGAGGAAAAAAGGTTCCCCGCGAGTTGATTTAATCTAATTCTTTCTTCTGTTAACTATTTTTAGCTCTCCGTCTATATGCCCTATCGTTAAATATTAATTCTAAACCAGATCCCAAATAGATATTTTCTCTTCTGTGTTCCACATCCACTCCCCTGCTGGGATTTTTTATTTCTTCATTATTGCATGGAAGTTCTACAGTTCTTTATTTTCGTCCAATAAACAAAGATACAATTAACTCCTTATTGTGTGTATTATGGTCCAGACCACCGTTATAACCACAAGATGCATTCTTGAAAGACTGCAGTTCATTATATTTCACAGCGTATGGCTTGGAAACTCCTCAAAGGTATTCTACTTTCAGTATTGTTAAACATTCAAGACCCATGGATTTATGTTTTTAACCAATAATCAGCCTAATACGATTAATCAACGTGTCCAGATGTTCCAAAATCACCCATGCGCAAGGCTCAGAGGGATGCCAACTCCAGTATACATTTTCAGCATTAGCAGAACAACTTTCAGAGGTCACACTGACTTATGATTTCTATGTTTATTCGCGTTATAGTCTTAAACCTCATCTTTTGATCATGCATTTGCTGTATTTGACAGTACATTCGTTGGAATTTTAGCAGCATGGCTCGTCTAACTCGGCATTGATATTTATCGATTCTTTTCTTTTGTCTCTAAATCCAAGTTCAAACGCTTGGAAAGAAAGTTTACGGGGTCACTAAAAGATGTGGTTCATCACACATATTTGTATCAGTTGGGGCTGGGATCGGAGCTACACTATTTCGTCCTTCAGCAGGTCAATGGATTTGTAAGGGACTTTATGCGCATTGACATTTATATAATTGGTATCTATGAAATTACTACTACTACAAATTTATGATCTAAAATGTGATGAATAAGTAATGAACTGCCTTGTATGCGTTTCTGCAGGCTGTGCATTGGGGGATTTGGCTTGGACCTGTTGTGGTTGCATTTTGCTGTGAGAAACTTCATATAGACCTGTAGTTATATTGCATTTCTCCATGGGATATTAGTACAGACGTTGAAAATTGATTGCTTCAATTAGTTAAAACCCTTTACCTTTTTAACATTTTACCTTTTTGTTTATGTTTTTTTTTTTTTGGGTTCAAGGGGTGGGTTGATGCCTTGAAGCTCAAAAACGTACTTTATGTTGTTTTCGAAGTATTGATTTTGTATTCAAACAATCTGAAGATATATGAAGGAGATTTGATCTACAGACAGGATAATGGGATGATAAATGAGGTTCGAAAAGGAACAGATAGAATAATATGATGATAGATGATAATAATAATAAAAAAAAGGAATAGACGATCAACATAATCGAAAATATGAACAAACTAGACAAAGATGCAAATCCATGCAAAAATGGCATATTTTGATATTCAAACGAGACCATATGAACTGTAGAGTCTGTAGTACTAATCTTACATTTCTATTACATTTTATTTTATTCTCCATTGACAGATATGGAAAACTTTTCCTTTAATTTTGGAGGTCAGACTTAACTACTTCCTAAATAGGTGCTATTGTATTTAGCGTTATTAAAAGATAATGTAGATAATATTACTCATATTGAAGACTACATATAATCATCCTACGTGACATATATGTGACGATTTGTGATTTTATATGTCATGTATCGATGACTATCGATAGTTTTTATTACGAATATCATTACTCTAATATATCAATGTTTGGGCTTCATTTTTTTAAAATGCATTTTTCGAAAACTTATTTTGAGGCATATTTTAAAAGCATCTAAAGCCTTGCTCTATTCCTATCCTTGCTAGTAAAGCCATGTCAAAGGTTGATGGAGAAATGCTAAAGAATCCCTCAACTTACAGAAGTGCAGTAAGAGGACTATAATACTTTACACACGAGACCTGACATCACATTTGCTGTAAATAAGTTGAGCGAGTTTTTGCAATCACCAATATCCACACATTGGCAGACATTAAAGAGGGTGTTAAAGTATCTAAAAGGGACAATGAATTAGGAGGCTATGGATACAAAGAAGTGATAGATTAGTACTGAATGGATACTCATATGCAGCTTGGGCTTCTTGTCTAGATGTCACAAGATTAACAACGAGCTATTGCATCTACTTGGGAGATAACCTAATAGCCTGTCATCGAACAAACAACATGTAGTTGCCAGATCAAGCACAAAGTCAGAATACATAGCCCTCGCATTCGCAACCTCAGAAATTGCTTAGATTAAGTCATTATTCAAAAGAGCTTGAACTGCCACAAGTGTCAACTCCAGTTTTATGGTGTGATAACATGAGTGATGGTGCCTTAGCAGCGAATCTTGTGTACCATGCCGAACAAAGCACATTGAATTGGATATTCATTTTATCAGAGATAAAGTTCTTGGAAAAGAATTAGAAGTAAGATATGTACCACCTTCTGATCAAATTGCAGGCTAAAGGTCTTTCTCACTCGAGATTTCTCTTTTTAAAAGACAAATTTGGAGTTACATTGGTACCATCCAGCTTGAAGGGGGTATTAAGGACTAACATACACCTCAGCATTCAGCTCAATTGATAACTAAACATATAATCATCAACTGCTCATCCTTGCTGTTTATTTTTTCTTGCACCAGTACGCTGCTACTGAATTCGATTATAAACGGATTCCAAACATCTTCCATAATTCAAGGAATTAGCTACAACTGTACATTCTAGAATATTTTATATATTCTCTTTGCAATATATAAATAATCATCCTGCTGAAGCTGATGAATACACTTGAAATGTATCACTCAATATCCATTGCATTTCTAACTGGGAAAATTAATCAAGAAGATATTTTGCTTGTAATGGAAGAGTTTGAAAGCCTTGATGTTGATCAGTCTGGAACCTTGTCACCCTGTGATTTAATTGTTGCACAATCAACTCAAACATAGAGGTAAATCTGCTGAGACTCACTGTTCAATAATTAATATGTATATATTTCTCCTTTGCTTAGTATCTCCTTTGAGCTCAGCTCCTCGAAAACAATATTCGACTTGCATGTGTTAAACAAGTTGTTGACATAACTGTTATGCTCCCGTCCTGCATTATCTTTGGTTTTCGAAGAGTAAATTTTTTACAGGAGTGAGAAAAATGATTTTCTAGAGGTCCGACATTCGTGTACGCAGGTCGCGCGCCCACACAACTTCCAGGCTCGAAGGCCAAGTCAGTCCAAGATTTGTACCCCCTGCAGGCGCGTAAGCCATGGAAAAGTCTCTATGCAACAAATGGTTACACCTTACAAATTAGTAACCCATATATAAATTGGTCCACAAACTTGTTTCTATCCTATGTGGGATAACTATTTAAGTTTTCCCACATT
>CAIGRB010104693.1:0-30621 GCA_903798255.1 Fraxinus quadrangulata | reverse complement strand
GAAAAATGATTTGAGAAATTCTTTTATAAAAAGACAAAAAGAACGCGTTTTCAATAATCTCAAAATGGACACTCTAAACACAAAATACAAAATGAATTCGAAACTCAAAACTCAAAACAGAAACACAAAGAGAACGGCCTCTTAAGTTTTGAATAATGATTTTTTGAAAAATTTGTGATTGAAAAGTAGAAAAAATTTTGAGTTTACGTACAAAATATTTTATTGAATAAATACGAGAAACACAAAGAGAACGGCCTCTTAAGTTTTGAATAATGATTTTTTGAAAAATTTGTGATTGAAAAGTAGAAAAAATGTTGAGTTTACATATAAAATATTTTATTGAATAAATACGTAGTTGAAAAAGAATATAAAAATTAAAAAAATTTGTTTGAAAGGGAGTCATAGCCGTCGTAAGTCAACGCTAATCGTCCTAGTAGTCTGGAAAAGTACGTTCAAAAAGAATATAACCGTTGATCCAAGGCGCCCATCCAAAACGGCACTTCAGCCGTCAATTCATTTCACGTTTCAGAATTGCGCCACGTGTCTTCCCCACCCTCTCTCCCGCGCGACACGCCATTAAACGCGATTTGGAATCCGAGTTTGAAGTCCGCACTATAAAATCCCACCGAGAAAGTGAGATTCTGGTTCGAAGTGTGAAACGTTGAATCAAAGACAGAGTGAGCTGTGATTGGATTTGGAGCTCCAGTTTCTGGAACTGGAAACGTTGCTTAAATTTGTGTAAGTTTCTCGTTTCACTGGAATTGTGAATTTCTGATGCTTAATTTCGTGTATTTCTGTTTCTATTTGTAATTTTGAGGGTGAAAATTATTGTATTTGGAGGTTAGGGTTCTGCGAATTTTCGGAAATTTTTATGTTTTTATTTATTTTGTTGCCGCTCGAGGAAAATCTTTTTGTTTTTGAGAAGTTTTATCAAGGTAATGACGGGGGTGAGATACTGCTGGCCTTGTTTGGGCTTGTAGTTCTCTCCGCGAGTCCATGTCCTAGAATTCAGTTTAGATACATGTAATTCACAAACACGCGCGTACTTGCCCAAGCAAAAGTAAATTTATGCATAGGTATAACTCGGTAGTTTTCTCTTTTATGCTTCTACAAGTTATTGATTTACAGTTCTGGTTTGCCAATTAAATATTCATTATTAGACCGTTTCTTTTCTTAATTGATTAATGCAGTTTAGTTTTATCATAAGGGAAGGTTTTAGTGAAGTTCTGAACTGTGAGGTTAATGGGTGAAGGAGAGGCGTCTGAGAAGCCCGAGGCATCAGATGTGAATGATGAGGGGGTGGAAAAGATTGAGGCTGTGACGGAGAAGAATGAGCAGAAAAATGGAGTGGCAGAAATAGTTGAACATAAAAAGGATGATGGGAAATTTAAGGCACAGAAAATGGATGCAGACAAAGAAGAGATCAAAGGAAGCAAGGGAACTGAAGAAAAAGATGTGGACGAGGAAAATTTAGCAGGCGGAAGCAAAGAAGGAAATGAAGATACAGGAGAGGAAGAGCATGGAGCCACAGAAGATACGGGGAAGGAAGCAACCAAGAACGAGGCAAAAGAGGAAGAAAAACTGGAAGAATATAAAGAGAAAAGAGGCACGAAGAAGCGTCCGAGAACAAAAAGTAGTGCTGCAAAAAAAGAGAAAAATAAGATGAATGAAGCTGAAGAGAAGAAAGAAAAGGATCTGAAAACCCCAACTCAGGAAAAACCAAAAGAGCGGAAAACCCTTATAGAGATAAAAGAGCCGATAAGCCCTACAGCTTTTGCAATTCAACGTCCTGTACGTGAACGGAAATCTGTAGAAAGGTTGGTTGCCATTGTTGAGAAAGATAGTGCTAAGGAATTCCGAATTGAAAAGGTGTGTTTTATGAATTTTTTCCTTTCTTGTTTTCAGGCACTCAATGGATTAAATTTACTGTTGCAATGCATTCATGACGTTCATTGACTTTTTCTCTAAAGATTTACTTTGTGACATACCAGTGTTTGTTTGCAGGGTCGTGGAACTGCACTGAAAGATATTCCTAATGGTACACTTTTTTAAGTATTTGGATACCTCCACTTCATCCATGCATATTCTTCAGCTTATACCTTCATGATGCAATTTGTCAAGAGTTGCATTCATATGATATTGTCATGGCGTCACCACTTCTTAATTACACTTCTTAGTAAACCTGTATAATGAGTGAAGTTAAGTTTTGGGCATCACCCAAGATTGTTTATGGGGGAAAATAGAAGTTGAATGATTGTAAAGTTTTATTTTGATACACCTTGCTGGCTTCGTGCCCTTTTTCCTTGAATTCTGGTGCAAATCACAATGTATAGATAATTTGACCAAATCACCAATCATAGTAGGAGAGAGTTTCAAGTTCCCCTCCGAAATACTAAACACTACCACAGCACATTAATGAACCAAAAACTATGTTTCTCCATCCTGTGTGTTGTGTCGGATTTCATGGTCTTTTAGAGTAGCTTTTCTTTATCTAATTATACGCTGATATTTGGGATGAATCTTTTACCTTCCTATTTCCTTTGCATTTCTAGCTCATCAAACCTATTGCATTTGTGCTAGTCATTTCCTCTTAATAGACAGCCTCTTCTGTAATCAAAGTTAAAGTTGGTAGTTGAGTTGTTTCTTCCCGTCAATCCTGTGCTTGATTTGTTACAATTTTGAGTATTATGTTTCTTCTGTTCCATTTGTACCAAATCTTCATTTATTTTACTTTTTAATCAATTTTTTAATGATTTCAGTTACATGGCTGTACAAACGAACTTTCTGTTGCTTTCTGAACCACATTTTTGTTTCAGTGGCATACAAGTTGTCAAGAAGGAAGAGCGATGACACTTCCAAGTTGCTGCATACAATTCTTTTTGGAAGGAGGGGAAAAGTAACGCTTTGAGTTCATACTTAATATTCTGGTGTTCCTCTGTGGTTCATTTGGGTCTAGAATTGTTTTTCTTTGTTCAAAATGCAGAATTCCTGTCAGTTTGATAATCAGATCATGTTGAAAAATCGCTGGAATTTTCATTTCCTTGAAGTTTTAGAAAATATCTCCTGTGTGTCATGCATCTGTAAAACTTTATAGTTTGAAATGTGAATAGGACCAATTTTACACCTCCATTGGAGATGCTCTAAGTACTTAATTTTTGGACCATTTTCTTTTTTAAATGTTATTTTCTATTATTTTTGTGTGATGTTGATATCGAAGTTGAGTTATATAACCCTGAGTTTTGCTTAAACAAATGGTGTTAGCAACAATATTCATCCACCTTTTGCCAGTTCCTGCCAATTTACTTCAGTATTTAAAGTTCATTTGGTGCTCCTAATGTGCTTTTCTGGCAGCTATAAAATGTTGATATGCTGTAGTTGGGTTCATTTCATGCTTTTGTTGATAACTTCCGATAGTTGACTCATGCTTATACTTCTACCTAATTCTGCAGGCAGCTGATGTCAAGAACAATATATCTAGATTTTCTGGATTTGTGTGGCATGATGATGAGGTAAAGAAGAGATTATATTAAGTTATCTGGTGATTGTAAATATCTATTTAGAACTTCTTTGAAACATAGGCATAGCTCAGCACTTTGAATATGCGTGTCTTAGGAAAAGCAAATGAGGAAACTAAAGGAAAAACTTGACAAGTGCGTCAAAGAAAAATTGGTGGAAGTCTGTGACATTCTCGATATATCAATTTCCAAGTCTACTACAAAGAAGGTATGCAGAGATCTCTCTGCTTCACATTCCTGGAAATTATACATATACTTTCTTACTTCTTTGCATAGCTCCACCCCTCATTGCACATTTCTTCACATATGCATTCTTATTCTGGGATACACTAGTGCACGTGTGTTCTAGATATATTGTTAACAATATGGTACTGCTGCCATTCTATAATAGTCACGAGATTTACCATCTCTCTCCTGCATTTCTTCTTCTGCAAGATTAAAATTCAATTTGTCGTTCATCGTGCATCCAGGAAGACATAATCGCAAAGTTGATAGATTTTTTGATGGATCCTCGTGCAACCACCACTGAATTGCTTGCTGAAAAAGAACAGGTTCAACACGAAGTCCAACCTTTTTTTTTTTTTTTTACTTTTCGCTCGGCTCTTTGTATATTTACAAATCTCATGTATGCCAACCAGTCGGGCAAGGACAAAAAGCGGAAGAGAATCAGCAAAAGCACCGTATCAGCGTCTGGGAATGCATCTTCAAAAGGCTCTGCCAAGGTATTCCCTTTCTCATTAATTGTAGAGCAGACAAATTTTAGCACGATAAGGTTGGAGTAATATCTCAAATTAAGACATTATAATATTTATACATCAAAGTCTGTAGGTTTGTACTGTGGGTGTTGTCGGTTCAATCATATAAGAAAATAAGTTAGTTCAAATTTCACCAGTTCTTGACTACTATTTTGGCACTTTAGTGTGTGTATTTGTAGATATTGAATGTAGTTTATCCTGTTGCGTGAGGTGAGTTGCAAACTTGAAGCATGTGCACTATTTTGTTGAACTGTAATATGAGCGAGGTAGAACTTGCAATGACAGTAGGATGTGGTCCATAAGTATATAAATTGGTAACAAATTATATGCTACAGAAAAATATCTAGTCAACCACAAAAGTTAGACAAGCTATTCAATTTAAGATGAATGGGTGCTGTTTGATTCTAGCAAACTATACTACTTCTAAATTCTCCTCTTTACTTGTAGAACATGGTTTGGAATACAGCATGTGGATGTTTCAATGAAATCAGCATAATTGGGATTCAGGGTCTGCCCCCAACTCAGAATTAGAGTAAAATAATTAGAGAGGAAATGATGCCAAATGAATCCTCCGTTTTATATGGATAGAAGCAAATATACATCATGGAGGCTATCTGGGGTTCCATTTGATTTCCAGAACTCTCAGTGGATAATTTGGTTTTTGTTTAATTACAACTTTGCCCTTTGTATGTAATATTTCTTGCTTTAGATATGTACTTTCTTGTTCCAAATACATAAATGAAAAAATGAAAAACACACATGCTTATTGTTGACTATACATTCTTTGTAAATGGAAGCTCAGTGGTCAATCAAAGAAAGCACAATTACTAACATTGTGGAAGATGTATTGGAATTTAGATGAAACTACCCGTTATTAAACTTTATTTCTGGCGTATTTTCAGACTCAAAAGAGAACTGATAGTGCATCTGAAAAGGGTGGGGAGAAAAAGAGCATGCCTGAATCTGATGATGAAACAGAAGAAGAGAAAGATGAAACACATGAAGAGGAAACCGTTAATGGTGTTCCCAAAAGATCAGAAAATGAGTTGTCTGATCAAGGTGAAAGTGAGAAGGAAAGTGCATCTGAAGACGAGTCCGATGATGACAAAGGAAATTTAAAGCGGGGTAAAACAAAGTCTCCAGCGAAGAAGGGATTTGGTGAAAAAGCCAAAACTAAGAAAGTTACGATATCTAAGAAGGCTACTCTGCCTAAAAAATCACCTGCAAAATCACCATCAACTCGCTCAAAATCCGATAATGATACAAGTGCAAAGAAGTCTTCGGGTAAGAAGAAAAATGAAGCAGTTAAGAAGAAGTCATCAACTCTAAAGAATTCTGTGTCAAAAGAGACGACTGGTGAGAATTTTAGTTTATTTTCCTATGATTGGACTATTTGGTTGCAAGAGAATCTTGATAGTTAAATCATTTACCATCCCTAAATCTGAACATCCTGATCGGCTTTATGGTTCAGACCTTCTGTGAGGGCCTCTTCATGAGAATCCATTTTTCTAACGCTTTCTTGTTTCTGTCCAAATGAAGGGAAGAAGGTTGCGAAGGGTAAAGCCAAGTCCAAGGAGGACAAAGTAAAGCCAAGTGACGATGAACTTAAAAATTCAATATGTGAGATTCTCAAAGAGGTGGACTTCAATACGGTGAGGATCTGAAGTTCTCTGTTCCATTGTCAAATGGTTTTGATTTCAATATATCCTTCCCTCTTCAGTGTTAATGTCGGAGGAGAGAACCAAAGATAAGATTGTCTTTTGAACTTCTTATACTTTAGATTTGGGCCTTAGCACAACATTCTAAACCTGAAGCCTTCACGTGGAAATATGCTGTTATTTTGCATCCTCAAATTTTGCTTGGTTGTCTTTTAGAGAACTTACAAGCAGTGCTGCATTTGTATCCTGAGAAATCGTCCAAAAGAATTGTGGACTTCTAATCTTCAATCTTATATTATATGCTTTTCTTTGCAACTGGGTTAAGAGGTTAAATGCAGGTCCAACTTGTTTGCATGTCATTTATTTGTGTTAGTCAAGTGATTTCTTAGTTACCGTTTCTTTTTGTTCTGCTTCTTACATACGCTATGTACCTTTTTTTTTTTGCAGGCCACCTTCACTGATATTCTAAAGCAACTAGGTAAGCTTTCAATATTTAATTTTACTATCTTTAAGCCATACAATAGGTAAGAATCCCCTGCACCTTTTCATTTTCTTTTTGTTTAGGATGGGTTGGCGTAGACAAAGATTATAGGATGTTAGATTACTTGGAAAGTGTTGCAATTGTGCTGCTATGAACCGATTTTTTTCTCATTTACAGCGGCAATAGAATCTGAAAATTTCTTGTTTTTTCTTAGTATTTCGTACTGGTTAAAATTCTGAGACTCCTTACTGTTTCAGCAAAACGATTCGATGTGGACCTGACGCCAAGAAAATCATCAATAAAGCTCATGATTCAGGATGAGCTAACAAAACTAGCCGAAGAACAAGACGAAGAGGATGAAGGTGATAATGAGAAGAACATTGAACAATCTTCTAGCCGAGGTGTACGTGCCTGACAACCTACGAAGAAAACACGACACATGAAGCATAGGGTCCATCTGACCTATCATTGTCTATAGCTCCGTCGTCATAATTTATGTTATCTTGCCACTATAGTTCTATACCCACATCTCCAAGTTAAGCCAGTTATAATTTATGTTGACCTTGCCGTTGTAGTTCTATAACCGCATCTCCAAGTTAAGCCCGTTGTAATTTGTTATTAGTGTTTTTAACCGGAAGATTCTTGTTCCATAGAAATTCATCGAACTAAGTGATGCAGATTTTAGCTTGCTATGTACAATTATCCTTTTCTATAGTGTACTGATCCTTGAATAGGTATCAACACTGATTGTAGTACTTGTCTCCACATACTGTGTACGGTTTTGTGTTGATTTTATAAGGTTTGGAACTTCAACTCTCTCTCTCTCTCTCTCTCTTGTTTTTAGGCTTCTCATATAATCTCATGGCAAAAAGCATTTGTAACTAATCTGTCTAGGAAATTTTGGTTTATTATTGGAAATTTATATTTTCACTGAATAACATGGTAGTATCGAATTTTGGGGTCTATACAAAATAATCAGTAAATTAATTTATAGTAATGAAGTCATTTCTTCTTTCGTTACTTAGAACAATTTTCCCAAACAGTTGCTCGTGAGTAAAAGATGGAAGAAAATTACAAAATTTGACTTCAAGTTACTAATTATTCAACGTGATATAAAGTGCTGATTTTAATCGGACAAGATGTTCGATATAAAATCCGAAAAGAAGTGTTCGTAAGCTAGTGGATTAACTGTGAAAAGCTTGAGTGGAGCACTCTCGAATAAAGACAAACCAACTTTTGTACGTGTTACAACTTACAAATCTTCAGTGGACGAAAATCTACTAATCTCCAGTGGAGCCAAGATTAGACCAGGCCACCTTGCCTAATTAGTTCATGTTTAAACCTCATTTGTCTAAAATAAATTTTTTAAATATTATTTTTCCTACTTTTTAATCACATTTAAAATTATTTTCCACTCTGAAAAAAATTTCTCCCTGACAAGCTCTAGAATTAACATGACTTGGAAATGCAACATTCAAAAATCTCCCACACGAGCTCTATAATTTAACATAACATAAAAAAGCAAAAGAAGTCTATGCAAGTCTACGCCAAAATCTTGGAACAAGAGGGCTAGGATCTTGTCAATTGCAGTAGTTCAAGTGGTGGCCCTGCCCTTGTCTCTTTGCAATCACTCGGTACCACAATTCTAAAGTACGCCTACCGCCATTAATCAGCAATTGCTAAATGTACAAGGAAAATGCACATTACTTTGAATTTTGGACAAAAAAATATAATTAAAATAGTGAATCTGGTTGCACTAACTTCAATCACTTTGAAACTCAATATCCACGAACTGCAATTACATTATTTTGAGATGCCGTAACAATTCTGCGTCGACTGTTTGACCATGTACAGGTTTTGAGGTACCAGTTGCGACTCAATTTTCATAATTCTTTTCTGCTCAAAACTTATAATCCCAAGTAACAGAAATCAGTGAAAAAACAGCCAAGGACATCTACTATAATGTCAAAAACCAAACTCATAGATACACATATATAAACATGAAGCACATATGTATATATATGTGGGGAGTACTGTAATTTCATATTTCAACATATACTACTAATGTTACATCATTATCAATAGAAGCAAATCAAACTATTACCTTGGTCTCCCCCTGGCAGCTGAAGACCCGGATCCCATATGGTAACCCGACCCAACTTTTCCGGATCCATTGCCACCCATCTGATTGTACCCGTAAACTTGTCCCTGCTGCATCTGATGCCCCATCATTCCATACATCCCCTCATAACCACCCCCAGAAGTCCCCATATTTACCACGCTGCCATTTACCCCACCGCTACCGCTGCCGCCGCCGTCCTTCTCCCCTCTTCCGGCCATTGCACTCTTCTCCCCCTCCATATCACGAAACCTCTGCAAGTAAATCTTCAACGGCTCGACGTATTCCTCGAATCCTAAAGTGGTCATCGCCCAAAGTAAATCATCGCCGTTGATTGTCTTCCTTTTCTCCCTCTGGCACTTATCGGACGCCTCTCCGGTGATGAAGCTGATGAACTCGGATACGCATTCTTGCACTGTTTCTTTTGCATCTTTCGATATCTTTGCGTTCGCGGGAAGTGCCTTTTTCATGATTCTGCTCACGTTTGCGATTGGGAGAAGCCTGTCTTGCTCTCTTGGGGAGGTCTCGTTATGCGAGTTGTGGTCTCTGTTTCCTCCCGATTCATTATCAGAATCCGCCATTTCTTTCTTCCAAGAATTCACACGACTGTGAAAATTTGACGCGCTGATTTCTACTGTTGGAAAACAGCAATTCGATATTTAAAGGAGAATCTACAATTTTGGATATGATTTTCAGTATTTTGGTATTAGTGAGCTACCGAGATACCAAAACTGCTTTGAACTCAAAATCTTAAGATTTATATTGATCATTCAGTGTGTTTGATACCAGAAAGGATGTTTAATTCCACAGAAAATAGAAAAAACATTTAAAAATTTTGAAAAAAAAAAACAGATGAAGCTCAGATGCTTTGGTTTATATATTCAATTATAAACTCTTCATTCCTAACAGGAAAAAATATATTATATAAAACACGAAATTCACAATTATAAAAACAAAAATCTAAAACAATGGAGAAAAACGCAAAATTAAAAAAATGCAAAAACTCAACAGAAGATAAAAATCAGACGAAATTTATTTTTTGAAAAAAAGAAAGAAAAAACTTCACAGCTTTCAGAACAATCAAGAACCTAATAAAACCATAACAAACAAAAATATACCAGAAAATCAAACAGTAAAGTACACAAATAGCTAGGAAAATTAAAAAACAGAAGCAAAATCGGTGGAAAACACTTCAAAAATCCAAAAAAGGTTACGAAAAATGAAAATTCAGAAGCTAATTTCTCCGGCGAATTCGAAAAAAAAAAAAAGGAGTTCTGGAGAGAACTTTTTTAGAGAGAGAGTGAAGAGGAATTCGGCGTGGAGAGAATGCGAGGTCCGTCGGATCAAATGCTGCAATAATGAGATCTAAGAGTACACGTGGACGTAACTGAATCGCTGGTTTGTCGATAACTAGGACGAGTTTCCCATCTTACGATCGATCGTGAGTGGAGTAATCTGGACCATTGACTTCACATCTGGTACGTGTGTGGCTGTTAATGGATTTCTATTTACCCAATGGGAATTGTCATCATGACCGCTCCATTTCTTTCGTCAACCCTAATTTTCATTCTTTTTTTTTTTTTGGAGTGATACTATAGCGCGGTTAGTGCCAATAGCAGGTTAGGCATCAATTAAATGATTTTTAAATTAATAATTATTCTTTACTTCTAATTTTACAAAACAGCATTTCACACCTACGTTTGTATAGGATGGTCGGTCCAAAATTCGAGAGGTTGACAGTCAACATAAATCTTCGTTAACCTTATAAAATGAATTATGATGTTTTCTAGTATCGACGCATCTCTAAGATCTCATTGATTTAAATCTTTTAGCACATCTATCAACGAATAGAACAGAATAGTGATGAAGCATCACCTAGCCGACCCCAAAAATTGCAAAAGTATGAAGCTTAGTTTCTTATGATAAATAATACTAATCTTTTCTTGCTTTCGAAATAATAAGGTCTCATATGTCTATGCAACGAGTTTTTGAATTATAAATTAATATAAAAGAAAAAGGTTCGATATTTACGTACAAATGAATTTTTAGGTCCCAAACATGTCTATTAGAGTTCCATGGCATACCAGAAGAAATTAGAAGTCGAGTAAAAATGTAAGTTTTTACATGTGTAAGCAAAAAAAAAAAAAAAAGAAAATAAAAATAGGTATAGGCAAGTCAAATGATTAATAAGGAAAACCCAATCTCTCTCTATTAAAAATGTTGATACAATGTAATTTAATAAGATGTCCAACCGACTTTTCAACCTTAATATTGTTTCTCTTTCATAGAAACTTTCTTTTTCTTTTAATGAGAGAGAAAGTGATTCAGTTGTTGTAAAGTTCTTATTCAAAAGTGATTTTTTTTCTTCTTCTTATAATTCTTAGTCTATAAGAAACGTAAAAGTTGAGTTGATGCTTTTGTTAGTTAAAAGAATAAATTCTCTCGTCAAAAATTACATATTCCTTCCTTATCTTTTCCATAAATTGACGATTTGAAGGAAAATTAACGTATTTGAATATACAACAGTTAGTTTTTTCAACGGTCTTTACAAAAGTAATCTTTTATTAATTTATGCTAAATGTACACGGGGGTATACACTTCCCTCAGATGAGGAGAGGGATCCACGCCTAAATAAAATAATCACCCTCCCCTATTGTGAGAGGGCAGTGAGCTCGTGTACACGTAGCAGGTCTCTCTTTTATTTGATGTAGCTATATTTAGATCACTTCGATCGAAACGAATGATGCATGTTCTGATTCATTGTTACAACTTATAGACATAATGAATGCATTGAAATATCATTCATTTTTAAAATGAGCTTACGAAAGAAGAGTGTCTTACTCGGCCCACTAACAAAGTTTTATTTAGCGATAAACTCAATAGAGTCGATCGTGTCTACACGTAGGCGGCCTCGTTGTTTCCAAGTCATCCAGAATAGTATCAGCATTTTCTTCATCAAAGATTTTTCACGAGTCAAACTGAGGAAATATATATAATGGAGACATAATCATAATTTGGATGAAAAGAAAACTTTATTGTTCTCATTTTTCGTTTTACTTTGTACTACCAAACAACTGGTTTTAATAAAATTCCCATTTTTGGCACATACTGCAACTAGAATTGTCAATTAGATGAGCAAGCCCAGTCCAGCCAAATAGAAGACGGGGAGTAACATACCAAGTTACATACTCGAGATAAGAGCTCCCATAGTTGGGGATGTCTGTTCTATTTTTAAAATTGATGGATTCTCAGGTCTCTTTCATTCTCACCGTTGACAGATTTTTGAAGACGGCGTGGTCATCCAATTCCAAAACAACTTGGACGAAATAAGATTCCATCGGAAAACCTTTTGTATTATGTTCAGAAAAATTGTTTGTCTCGCCCAACTTCCTCAAGCTTTCGGCCCACAAGATCAGTGCTGGATGTCAATGGCAATATCGCTGGCATAAACGGGAGATACAATTACTAGTGGTGGAATTGGTGGCAACAACGCCAGAAGAGGATTTGGAACACGGCAGTGAAGTGTCATCGTGTAAGGTGGAGGCTGAGAGAATTAGGTTTTGTTATGAACTAAATTAGGTTAATGTTTGTCAAATGTTTATACAACGTAAAAGGAGGGTATTTTTCAAGTAAAATTTTAAGTAGGGCAATTATCAATAACAGTAAATTGGGATATATCAATTTTTTGAAAAAAAGTGGGTACATAGGCTAATTTTCCCATATTGAAAAGCCAGAACGAGCAGGCCGCAGGCTGGGAGCGACTAGGCTAGCCAATTTCAGCACCGCTATATACTGAATTTTGCAAGTTCAACCTCAAGGAAAAGAGGAATGTAGGACAACACAACTAACGACTACGTACAAGTACAGAGAAAATGATGCAAAAAGAACGATATCTACTACCTTATTACTGAATAAAGATTGATTTGTGTGTAATATATACATGTGATTTATTCGTGGGTTAAATAATCCCCATTATTGTATAGTTAACATTCTACATAATTTTGACATAAATGGCATGTTTAACACAGTACGCCTAACCAAAAAGGGGGGTAAAATTACAAAAGAAATCATACAGAAAAGGCGGTACATACTCAACATCCTGCGTCTTCAATCCTAATACATCACATTCAAATAGCAACATAGTAAATTATCCACCCGAGCTCAACACTTCAGCGTTTCAAGCCATGATCATCATCCACAACATTATATTTGTTCAAGCCACATTACACTAAAAGGTAAATGAAATGTTTGAATACTCAAATAAAAGGTTCGACTAGCAACGCAATCTTGGATAAGAGGTTTCACCATGTCATATCATCTTCCATACTAAGCTTTGCCCATCCATCCAGACTTCCAGTAGAACAGCTTCAGAATCATATCCTTCCATCTAAGAATTGAAAGAAAAATATGATATAAATCAAATGTCAATAACTCAATTAAGCCTCCGTTTGGGAAGAATTTATAAATTATTTAATTTATATATATATGAAAATGAGTTGTGGATAAGTATATACTACTTGTGAGTCCATTGAATATGTGGTTGAAATGAAGTTCGACCATTTATAATGATTTATGAACTTTGCCAAAAGAAGTCTAAATGTAAATAACAAATTACCACTTCTGCCTAGAAATCTAGTTCTCAAAGTAGTGTACTTCATATATTGAAAATCTTCTCAATAGCTTTTGCCTTTTTCCTGTTTTGGTGGTGGTGAAGGAATAATAAACAAAAGACTCCCAAATGAAAATCCCCCTGAAATAAAGTGGTTCACAATTAATAGAAGAAATTGTGCTTCAGTTACACCACAACATTGTCAATTTCCCCATAACTTGTCATTTGTATTTTCATACCCTTGTTTCAGCTACACCATGCTCAAACACAACTTTACTGGTGTATTATTCCACTGCGTTGTTTGGTGAAAGAAAAGAGTTCGCAAAGGGGAAGGGGATGAGAAATTGAGGACGAGTTTTAACATTTTTTTTAACTTTCTATATACTAACAGTTAATTTAGCCTTTGTTTGGCTCCATTTTCTAGAACTTATTTTTCCTCAATCTCATTTTTAACCATACATTTCATGAAACCCACAACTTTGGCAACTTTTCAACCACACATTTCATCATTTTTTATCAAAATCGACTAAAAATCAATTTTTTAGCTAAACCAAATAGGGGCTTAGTATTATTTGGTCCAACCACTTCAATTTGGAAGCTCCACTTCTATGTCACGCCCTCTTTTGTTTCTTACCAGACAAACTATATGTGGTTCATTTCCAATTCCCCTCGTAATACTAGTCCAACCAAACATTCTGTTCTTCAGAGGCCTTTGCACTGGAGGAGGGGACACCTATGGGCTGAATTATGTATTGAATGTTTTTTATGAGCTTAGGGAGTGTAAATAAAAGAGGGGAGAGATTTCACTTAATCCTATCGACTACTTATCATTTTATGAGCTATTCACTTTTAAGGTTTCTCATTGGCGAAAAGATATTCATCTTCTAAAGTTTTGTGGGTGAGTAACATGCATTCAATACAACGAGAGAATTAGAAGATGCACGAAAGTGCACATTAAAAAGCCCCTGTTTGAGCCCCATTTTGATGTGAAAATGAGTTATGTAATAATTTTTGAGAGAATGTGTTGTTAAAAAGTAAGGAAGAATTTTGGGTTTACGGACAAAATTATTTATTTGAAGAATGTGTGGTTGAAAATGAATTTTTTGACAAACAGGGGCTAAATGTATACAATCAAACCACTACACCTATCTCAGTAACTGGGACAGATCAAAACCAATGATAGAATAAATAATCATGGGCAGCTAATATTAGACAAAAGTATACCTTCCAATTTTGAGTAAGCTCCATAAGGATTAGTTGCATTTGTACTATGCTCAGGCCAAAATGTAATTTCCTCCCCGTTTAACCCACGATTTCTATGAAAGAAACGAATATCCATGCAACACCAAGAGTAGAAAGAACACAAGATATTTCCAACATAATTTAATTAACAAGGACAGAAGTTATACAACAAAATTTTAGTTAGTGCAGTGCACAAATTTCCAAACTGCTACACAAGCCTTTAATTGGATAAGAATTGTAAAGACTTAATAGAGACCTCACAACTATAAGCAACCAATTACATAAACGTTAATGATGTGCAATCACTGACTTACAGATATGACCAAAGAGGAAGGACAGTGGTGATGAACATATTTGCTAGTGGTAAGGATCCAACATCATGTGGAAAACATCACATTTTGCAAGATATTAAACTCTAAAAATAATGTTCATATGGATAGGTCACATTTTGGTTTTGGTCATGCAGTGGGATTTGGTTTTCATTTCTATTTTTCAGGAGTAGGGTGGGGGAAGAGTCGATCAAAATTAGATTATCAAATGAGGACAGAAACAAGTCCATCATTTCTGTTTTTTAAGGTACACGTCTCTTCTTGATTGTGCAAAGCTATGGCTTTCTCAAAGCAGTACCAGAAATAGAATATCTTCCTATTTAATCAAGGAAGACGTGCAAAACCGAAGCTAACTGCCAAAGAGTTCAAATTATTGTATGCAAAACGTAAAACAGATGCATGTAATGAAGCAACTTACTTGATTCATGTGCTGAGAAAAACCATAATCCTTCAGAAGGAGCCATCACGGATTTCACAACATAGAAACTATGGAAAATATTGAAAAGCATGACTCTGCGCTGTTAACTGAAGCCAGGCATCCAACAAGGCACAGCTAGTAAAAGAGTCTGAATGATCATGGTTAACCAAAGTTTTCCTAGTGCCTAATCAGTTTCTTTCTGAACTACAATACTAGAGATGCACAGAACACCTAATTATTCAGAGGTTATGCGTCGCCTCTTCCCATATTCGGCATCCCTTGATCTTGACCTATGTTCTTCCTCATGTGATAATCTCGATTTGCTGTGAGTCTTGGATGATCTTACCCTGTCCCATTCATCATCGTATTCTGGCTCCCGGTCCCTGTACCTATGATGATCAGCATATCCATCTCTGTCATCCCGATGACGATCACGGTCCCGGTCCCTCCCACGGTCACGCTCACGGTCTCGAGAATGACCAGGATTCCGCTCCCTCTCCCTGTCTCGTGCACCAACACTGCTATCGCGATGCCTCCTTTCTGACCACTCATGATCATGCCCTGTATCTTTTTCTCGAGGCATATCTCTGTCATAGCCTGGTTCTCTATCATCTCGGTACCTCCTATCTGAAGATCCAGACCAATCCCTTTCTGAACCTCTGTCCTTCTCTTTTGTATCATTTGGCCAAGGCCCTTTATCGTGACTCCCTTCTCCATACTGATGGTCAGATGCAGCTTCTTCTCCATAACTAGACTCTCCTGTTTTCCCACCACGCTCCTCGCCTGTCCATCCACCCATATTAGGATCCGACCATGTGCCCATATTAGGCCCCTCAAATCCAGGAGCAGGCATCATGCCCATACCATTCATGGGCATCCCTCTCCCAAAAAATGCCGGATTCACATGGGGTGCAACACCAGGCAAACCAACATTTCCAACAGGTCCAAATGAAGATAACATTCCTGAAAAGGGTGGGGTAGGCGCACCAGGAAATCCTCCATAACTACCCATTCACCCCATGGGGCCTCCGAAAGCAGGATCGAATCCCTGACCCATCATTGTTTGAGGATGTAATAATGGAGGAGTGGCACCTAGCCCCTGTGCAAATCCATTACCATTTCCCATTAAACCACGACCACCTATTCCACCACCCCTCTTCCTCATTGGACCCATAGGCCCTCTATTTCCCATAGCTCCTTGACCATTATCTCTACCCCAATTCCCTCTCCCAAAACCTCTGTGACCATCACCGTTGCCTTGATAATTCCCACTAATAGCCATGTTGCCACCGCTCCACCAGATTTACCTGGCACATTTCCAGGCCCTCTTCGCGGTCGATTAACTGCTGGCTGGGCTGCATTTTGGTTTCTATTCAACTGAGCTTCACCCATTTTCTTAATACTATAGGGCGAGGCATATGCAACTACACATGGCCGTCCATTAAACAAATGCCCATTCATTGCTTCCTTACAGGCAGTGGCACTACCGGGGTCAAAAAATTCCACCTGACAGTAACCTTTTGACTTCCCACTAGCTTTCTCATCAAAAAACTTAACCTCCTTTACTGGCCCATACTTGCTTAGCTTCTCCTCCAGCTCAGCATCAGTTGTCCACCAATGCAAATCACCAACAAAAAGAATTGTTCCTCCACCCCCACCACCTGTCACGCCGCCAACACCACTTCCGGGCATGTATCCTCCAGTCCCAGTCACATTCCCCACGATTCCAACATTTGCTGGGCTTGCTGCAGCTCCAATACTAGCAGCACGTGGCTGCTGATACTGAACCATTGGTTGATTAATTTGAGCACTGTTATTCACAGTCTGCTCTACGAACTCAGCTGGTTTATTGGATGACTGCTTTAGCTCAACCCTAAGCACCCCAACAGATGGCATCCCCGATCCATTTCCAGCTGTCACTCCCAAACCTCTACCAGACCCAATCTCGTTACTGCTGTCATTTCCCCTAAACCCCATATTCTGATGCGCCTCTACTCTAACAGGAACCCTTGCCGACTCTCCCTCGTCTTATATAGCCCCACCCCCCACTTTTCACTACCGGCTGCGGTGCTTGACGCATCGGCGGAGTCGGCTCAGCCTTGTTCTCTGACACTTGCTCATTTCTCTGACCTAGATTATCCTCGTTCTTTCTAATCGACTGGAGGAAGTTCTCACCAACATTAACATCATTATACAGATCTTCGTAGTCATCTTCCTCTTCGCCAAGGAAACCCTCGTCAGCTACAGCGGAGATGGCTTCGTTCCGATGAAACTGCTCACCGGCTTCATTTTCATCCATTTCTTCACCGGAAACCTAGAATTAAGCTTAGGGTTTTTCCTATTTGGCAAATTTATTTCTTTTTGAAATTTCGTTCGCGGAACAACCTCAAAATCTTCATAAAATTTGAGGAAAGCAAGAAATTTCTAAATCAGTTTTCGAGATCTTACCGTAAAATTTGCCCTCTTTGTTTTAGGCGTGTTGAGCGAGGAGAAACCCTAACCTAGAAATAGCGTATGGTGTGCCACTTTCAACCATATCGGCTTAGGTGCATGCATATACCCTCGAGAAGAAATGAGGCAAACCAAGCAAACTGAGAAGGTATTAAAAATTTTATTTTCATTCTTTTACTTATTTTTAATCACGTATTTTTCAATAAAATAATATTTTTTATCACATCAATAACTTTTCCGTCTTTTTCAACAACAAATTCTCCATCAATCTACTATTTCAAAATACATTCTTCCAAAATAACGTGGCTCAAACACGATCTTGTTTTAACCTCCATTTTTCTTCAAAAAAAAAAATATACATTTTTTAATAGTATTATGATAAAAATGTACTGTTAAAAAATGAGAAAAATTTTTAAGTTTGCATAAAATATTATTTTATTAAAAAAATTATAATTGAAATAAGATCAAATCACTGTTCAATAATACATTTTGATGAAAGAAATAGAACTCAAACAAGGGGCGAAGTGTTGAATGTGATGAGACAGTTCGTGCTTGTCTATTGGGTGAGTCAAAAGGAGGGTACCTCGAGTAAGAGTTTTGTTACCTTGACAAGCTCAATGATATAGGGAGACATATGTCGACAAATAATTGAACAATTTAAAAGGATAAAAACACATGCACAATCAGGTGATGTCACCCTCTCACCTTCCTCTTGTCGGCTACCCTGTTCAAGGAGCATTATTTCTCAATTAAAGTGTCTTTGACTCATTCTTTGGTAGGATGAGTGGACCAGGTTCGTGTAATTTTTTTTAATGAAATCATATATTTTATTCATTATAATGAGTCGATTCACAAGTCAATTTGTGAAGGCTAAATCTATGCTTGGCGTGTTATTGGGATAGTCAAGCCAACTATACTTGCGAATCTTCCGATTTTGTGAATAAAAAATGACTTTCGTATTTATAAACTATTTACGTGCCACGTAAAGTCTTGATTTCGAATTTTAAAGCCAAATAAATTGGCCTTTGATTTCAATTGAAATGATAAATAAGTAAGAGGGAAAACTAAAATGAAAATGAGAGATGAGAAGAAACAAAATAAGGCAGAAAAAAACAATAACAACAACAATTGTCATATCCCAATTCTTCCATAATTGTAATTTCCTAGTCTTGTTTCTTTAGCTTAGAATTTATGTATAGAAATCTCAAAATTTTGAAATATTATGACTTGAGATAAAACTTTTTTGACAATTCTAGTGTAGGGATTTCAATATTAGTATATATATTTATTTTATTGTTTTATAAACATTGAACTTTGAAATGTATATATAAGTTACACCAATTATAAGGTAGTTAACAATCTTTATTGTATACTTTGTTATATTGCCAACAAAACATGTTAGCGACTAGGTAAAGTTGCATTACAAAAGTTGTATTACGTACCGTACATAATCAAACTATTTATACTATTATATTACATAAAGATTACATAGACATGTTTATTCTCCAGGAAAACTAACTATAAATAGGTACATCATAATAGCCGCCTCAAAGTAGTCCATGTAATAATGGGAGCCCACGAAACAATGGAAACCTTCTTGATATGTTATCCACGTGTGGACTTCTTTAACATACATGCAATATTAGCCGTCTTCCAAGGTCACCCATTCGTACGAAGTAAGGTCAATATATTCACTAATGACCATCTACAAAAAAATTATAAACATATAATGTGAATATACTTATTCAGCGAATAATCTATACTATTTTATTTTTATCTTTGAAATAAGGTAAGGAAAACAATAGACCCAATTATAGATGTTCAATTCTAGCCGAGTGCACAAATTGAAAATAACAATATATGAGTTCTTTAATCAATTACACCAATTTGGTGTATAATCAATAATCATATCAAGGGGTATCCAATACAATGTAAATATCAAATGCAAAGTCAATGGGTAAAATCTTGAATCTATAATCAACTTTAAAAAAAAATTACTCAATAAACATAATTATAATATATGCTTTGAAATATAAATGGACATATATTACTCACCTTCAAGTTGCAATGCTTTTCTCAGTAAGTTACTTTGATTTTTAATTTGTTGTATGTTTATTTTCCCTCATTCCCCCATATTTATAGTGGTAATTGAAAATTTACTTAATAATTTATTTATTTTTCTTTAATCATTATTTTGCCACTTTTAACCCTATAATGCAATTTGTCATTTAAGTGTTTGGTGTGGCAAGATGCTATGTATAGGGTAGCCACCTTATCCCCTCTATATTTCCACGTGGTAATTAACCAATTAATTATGGTATTATAAATATAACTTTTTACTATATTATATGAAATGTTCATCACAATAAAAAGTATGAAATGTCGTTGTCATCGCCAAATCATGCGGATGTGAAATAACGGTATGGAACAAACGAGAATAGGAAGATCAAAACATATACTGTGATTTCAACTACCCAATTCATCAATTTTTATTAAAAACTATTAACAAAGCCAAATATTGAATTAGCGTAAAAACATAAGTTTTAACATTATCAAGCCCATCTCAATGAAAATGAATTACTTTAACAATAATTTATGCAATAAGTTACTCATTCGACTCGTTGAAGCATGTTTTGCATATGTTAGAATGATCGGTTAGTCTTTCATTTATTTTTTATCGATACGAGTGTATCATGATCTCTCAAGTTTATTAGTATTTATTCTTTTTAATGAGATAGCGTTCTCACTTTATAATGGTGCTTAACTATATAATTAGAGTAACGCTATTTAGCATTTTTTTGTTATAACACCTATCTAGGTGACATCTAAATGATAGACACAATTAAATGATAATTCTATATTTAATGGAGCATATCATATTATGACGCTTAGGCTGATATTTCAATACAACTGATACTAAATAGCATTAGATCAACATAAAAAGAGAATGTTTGGTAAGTGAAATAAATTAATTAAAAAAAAATGGCAAGTCGAATAAACTTCTAATTATAATTCACATATCCTTAGGTTGGACTAATTTGTAAATTTAGATAGACAAAAATCCTCTCAAACAAGCTACACGTTTAAATTATTTATTATTTGGGCCACCTTCTTAAGGCCAAACACGTATTTTCCCAGTACTCCGTAGCCATCAGTGACCCCTCCGTTTCTCTACCACTTTCTCGATCAACTTTTATTAGAAGTGTAAGAAAAAGGGACTGTCATTTCTATAGATCGGAAAAAAAAAAAAAGCCCCTGGGGTATGCAGAGAAGCTATCTTATACAGGAGATGTGGGCAACGTTGGAATGACAATTTTTTGACCAACTTCATGTTTTGCAAGAAGTAAGACATTACCTTTCATTTTCCGTCCATTTTTCCCTTTTACAATTTTTTTTTATAATGATTTACTGTGTTCTTGTTTATATGTGTTATTGTTATATTGTTTTCTGTTTTAATGGTATTTTTTCCTTCTCTGCAACAGTGAAAAGTTTATTTGGGTATTTCCGCTTGATGTTTAGGCCATTATGCACTTGGACAACCTGTTTGGGGATTTTCCTGTGAAGGTTTTTGAGGGATTTTGAAGTTGAGAAATTGGACTGAAGGATACCTCACGGAATTGTTCAAAAGCAGGCTGCAGCTCAAAACTTAGGGACACAGTTCTTGATTGGGAGGTACTAGTTTTTCAGTGGAAAAGTTTCTAATTTTTATTAATCACAAAGCACAAACAAATAATTCCTGATTCCCCGCTGATTGACAACCCTGCTTGATGGTTCTTCCAAAGGAGGCAACTAAGAAAAGTTCTTCTATTGAGCAAAAAAATGTTTTCTGAAAAGGAACTTTAAATCTCCAGTAAGTTCTGCTTCAAAAATTTGATGCTTGCAAATATCTGAGTCACACCTTGGATAATATGGATGCAAAAGACATTTCATTCTTTAGTAAGTTCATATGCTCTTTAAAATAATATGAGTAGAGGTGTCAACATGGTTGGCCCGGGGGCACTAACCGATTTTGGGATGGCCAATGCAGGGCCACGTGCCCCTACAGCGTATCATGGCTTGACCCGTTCCATTTTGTTTTGGGGTGTGCCTGCAACAGGCCTTTCACGTGGTGGGCATCACCACAGTGCATTTTGACACCTCTATCTATGAGTATGTTTATCTTTCCCCAAAGCAATAATGCGATATGATTCGCCTACTTCAACAACCAGTAAGATTTCTTCACTCTTCACCATCTCTAGATCACAAGTCCATGAATGGTGAATTTGGTAACTATAGCACGTAACGGAGTTCTATATATTCTTCAGTGTTGTGATCCAAAAAGTAGATGACCAATTAGATGTTACAAGTTAGACGGAAAAATTAAAAATTTTGAGTACTTGAGCTGGTGGTTTACCATTGGCTATTGGCCAACAGACCAAGGTCTATTACTTTATTGTTGATTCTCTCTCTCAGGATGCTTTGCCCAAAATAGATGGGTCCAGCAGAGAGACACTGCAAAATGGCTGATGTTGTACTATGTTTAGGAACAAGGTAATCACTCTGATATACTTCTCCTTAACATCTCCTTTTATTTGACACTTCATTCTGTTTCTAAGAGATTCACTTACTAGTTTATTTTCCTTCGAGTGGAGAATTCATACTAACCTCAAGTTTGACTGAGCTTAAAAGTAAATCAAACTTACTTTTATTTTACTTATTTTGCCAAAGTTTCCTTTTTCCAATAACAAAACTTACGTTCTAGAAAGTAATTCTTAGCTCACGCCCTTAAAAAGTAACTTTTAAGTACAGTTAATCATACTCTAAATAATATTTCATAAAAACATAACACCTTCTCACTTTCCAAAATTATGATATGTTTGGGATTTGCAACTTATAATTAGTATTTGTGTTCTAATTAAGGGTTTTCACACTCACCCAGTGCTGTTATTTTGTAATTTATGTCTAGTTTCCTATACATTTGAACTTAAAATATATCAGAAGTTCGATGGAATGTTAAACGTAAATATTGATTTCCAAAAGTTAACGAACTTTCTGCTGTCTGTAACTTGTAATGCCTATATTGTTTCCATTAATTGCTGCATATTGTTTCCATTAATTGCTGCAATTTTCTTCTAGTGGACCTGAAAATCAATCTTCTGTCTTGAACTTCTTGGAGGAAAAGTTTTTTGGACTTGAATATTTAAAATCTTCTCTGCTTCATATTTGATTCAACATTGTAAGTGCCTTTACTCTGTGCAGTTTATAGATTACTAAATTACTATTGCATGTAATTTGCCTCTAAAGTGTCCATGTGGCGGGGTGAGATTGTAATTGTGAATCTTGAGGTATATTGGTAATTCTTCCTAGTATATATGGGTTTCCTCTTACCCTGTGGCGCCAGGACATAAATGAATAAATACACGATTTAAGGTATATATTCTAATTTTACCGAAAACCCCAAGACAAGAAAGCGAGTCTGGTGATCCATGGACCTTTATACAAGGTATTGTTTTTAAGTGATATGCTGCTAAGCTTTTGCGTTCCTTACTGAGTTTATTATAATCCAAGAAATATTTCTTCCTTTTGTTTTTTGGACTGATAAGCTAAACATTATTTAGTAATAAAAAATGTAGATAAGGTGTACATTAAAGAAAATATAGCAGCTAACTGCCCTAGCCAACTTATCCAGAAATCCATCAAAGACTTTATACAAGTAAAATTGGATTTTTGCCACCTAAGCGACATGTGCTTGTTTGGTATACAGTATTGGGTAGGACTAAAATTATAATAAAACAAGATTTTATCTTACTCTTCTTCCTTAACACTGTCTACCGTATATTATTATTTAATCCTCCCGGCCAAGCATACATTAGAGAAACAGCAAACACCCTGCACACCCTAATGAGAAAATCCCCTTATCGTGACAAATGCCATTTCTATGCAATTTTTGACCTAGCATCATTTCAATTTTTTAACCTTGTAGATTCTTGGCTTTTATATCAATTCTTATGGTTTCTCTGTTTCTATATGGAGTTGCTCATTAACATGGCCTCAAACAGGTTATTACAGGAGTCATGAATATGCTCAATTTACGTATCGCTCCTTTTGTTAGAATCGATCTTTTTTAGATTATTTTAACTCGCGGTTTAAGTCTAGGTAACATTCCTTGATTACTCCTTTTAATCATTCTCTCTTCTTTCGTCGTATATATTTATCCAATATCTTCGTACGACATTCGAGTTCTCAATATTATACTTGTACGTGTACTGATGATGCTTCTCTCTGTCTTCTCTTGCAGATGAAAAATATGTAAACTGGAATCTCAGGGTAGAAAGTGTGCATGGGAAGAAAGCTCCATTGCCTTTTGTTGAATCTGTCGAGGTGAGTTCATGACTTACTGGGCACATGTGTTATTCCCTTTCTTAATTGGATACATGTGGGAACGAATGAGAGAAACAAAGATTCGATTGCACACCATAAAAGTCATAAACCAACAATTTACACCAAAACAACGATGATTGTACGAACATGATATTGGATACATGTGGGAACGAATGAGAGAAACAAAGATTCGATTGCACACCATAAAAGTCATAAACCAACAATTTACACCAAAACATCGATGATTGTACGAACATGATTTACATGTTTGGCCAATCCAAATTGCATCCACAAATAAATTTCCTTTCTTTGACCATGATTGAATTTATGTGCAAATACCAAATCCATCTGGACTTCAATTCTAAAACCTATGCCCAAAATTCTCGTGTAGTCTCCCCAAAGGCTTTCCATATTTGTGTACCCGACGTCTCTCTGGTAATACCCTGAGCACTCATTTGCACTTACGCTATGCAAACCATTATTTTTTTTAATGGTCACACGAGAACTAATAGGGATTGTTAAAGAAAAAAATGAATTATTTTGATTTTTGGAGTTGGATCTTTTTTGCTTTTAAAGCGAGCACAACATGTATCGATACTAAATTCAAATCAATCATTGTTGTTTCCATCAGTCTATCTACTGGTGTTGTAAATAGTTCTAGGTTTATTTGAGGCCACTTACTTGGAGTTTAGAATTTTAGATTCTTTCTTTGGATCAAATGTTATATTATTTTTTATCTATTATCATGAATTTTATATGTTAGGATGTCCTTGTTATTTTTTGGGGTTATCAGTGAACTTTCTGCTACATTCTGTATTTAGGTCTCCTTCTCTGAGAGTGTAAACATGAAGGCAGCGGTTCTAGATAAGCAACTGCTTGATCTAAAAAGGTATATCGCACTTAAATGTGATGTTGAATGAACTTTGCCAGCTGAAATCTTTCTTCCCAGTTGAAGTGCAAAATTATATCAGTATAAATTACAAATATTGTTTGAACTAATGGAGTTTGTAATTGTTTCAAAATAGCGTCAACTCGTTGTAGGGTGTTAAAAACTAAAATTTAAATAAATAGGTTATTTTACCGGACAGTTTAAGCTTTTAGATTATGTGGTTTAAGATAATATCGGCTAACAACGATGTGGTTCTAGTCTTGCTGCCATCCATTTGTATTCTTATATGTCAGGCCCTTGGTGTAAAATTAATTTGGCCTACACATGAGGGGTTGCATTGAAGACAATATTAATCTCTCTAATAGCTTAAGCTTGTAGTTGAGGTGGTTCAATAAAGAGGTTCTATAGGACTTCTATGTTACGAATCCAATTTTTATACTGTCCATATGTTCAGTGTTCACTGCTAAGAACTTTTGATAGAAGCTAAGATGATATAGATATTGCATTTGATGAATTTTTCACTGGCTATAAATCTGAATTCCAACCGTACTGCCCCGTAAGAGATTACTTATTCAAGTAGTCTAAAATTCCTTGTGGAAGTAGCAGAAAGTAGGTAGAAATCGCAAACTTTTTTAGGGTGTGTTTGAGCCACATTATTTTGAAAAAATGTATTTTGGAACGGTAGATTGATAGAGAATGTGTCGTTGAAAAAGAAGAAAAAATTATTGATGTGATGGAAAATATTATTTTATTGAAAAATGTGTTGTTGAACATGAGTAGAATAATGAGAATGAAAAAAATAATGTGGCCTAAACAGAGGCTTATGTTTGTTTACTAATTTATATTCTAATTCTATTACTTATCAGGAGGACAGTGAGGACCGGATATTCAGTTGAAACTGAACTTTACCGCCGGTTATAAGTGTTCATTCACCGAACTCAAGAATCCAGTTGATTTTGAGGTGAGAATATACCTTTCTTCGGATCCTTATGGTAAATAATATTTTTATGTTTTTAATGGCCTTGTTTCTATTATTCTACACTTTCTGTAACCTAAGGTGCTCCGGAATTTGAAGTTGACCTTATCACTTTTTTCGTTGTTCGTTCTTCTCTCTATGTGATTTTCATATATTTTAGGCCTTGGCGAGGGTGTGCACACAAGATGAGGAGGGGGGGGTGGGGATTCACTGTCTCTTGAACTTGCAGCTATGCTTGTGGTTCTGTGCCTTGTAACAAGTGCCGGTTAAGAACTAATTGGTTTTGCAGCGTGAATATTACAGTTTGATTTGTTGCAGCCTTTGTTACTTTCAACTGATATCATGATAGCGTGCATATGCAGGTTTCAACAGAATGCTTTAAGGAAGATAAGATACCATATTTCAGAAAAGCATCAAGGATCCACATTGTGGGCAGACAGCAGTTGTGGAGGTGAAGGCTGTTTTATTACCCAAAAATGATGTCTCGGTCCATGCAATTATTACCAATATTGTTGAATTCGAAAGTTCCTCAGGACCTTTGGAAGTCTTTTCTCCTAGTAATGGCTTGTCGAAAAGGCATAATGTAGGTAAATGATACAAAAGGACATCTGGTAAGCCATCAAAGGTGCAAAACACGATAATACAAACAGAAGGTGATTCAATTCTGGTAGAATTTCGTAAATATATAGAAATGGGTGGTCTGGCGGACTACTATGGTAAGTCATTAAGGGTCACTGACTCACCCACTATGGTCGAACCTTGTGGTGTGGTCAATGTTTTAAAATGTGTAAGATGCGTGGAGGCGGTGATGTTAAGCTTCAACAAGGGTTAGGCTAGACCTAAAAATTATTTCTTTTTATTATTATTATTAATAATCTATGACTATTAATTAAATAAAAAAATATATACAAAACTGCAAAAATTATAAATATTATAACTACTTAATTATTCTTACAACTAATAATTCTGAAGTTTTCAAAAGTCATACAATTGAAAATTGAAACAAGAAATTGTTTCAATATATCAAGAAATTCTAATTAAGCAAACAAGTAATTTCTGTTTAATTAAAGGCAATATATCATAACAAGAAATTCTAATTAAGCAAACAAGTAAAAAAATGCTTAATTCAAGTGTGCATTACCAGATTTTGGTACTTTCGTAATGTTTCTGATATGAATGTTAGAACTTGCACCTTATTCCATTTTCCAATTCTATCTCTTACGAAACTTTTTTTCTTCTCATGGATAACTTTTTTGCTCTTTCTCGTAAATTGTGCATTTAGAGATGTTTTTGTTGGGTCAAAGGAAAATTTATTTGATTTATAGTCAAGGTCTTCAACTTTTGCATAAGTGAGCATGAGTACCAAATAATGCAAAAGTTAGAGACCTCGACTATAAATCAAATAAATTTCTTATTGATCCAACAAAAACACCTTTAAATGCATAATTTACAACTAAAGAAGCAAAAAAGTTGTCTGTGAGGGGAAAAAAAGCTTCGTGAGAGAGAGAATTGAAAAATGGAACAAGGTGCAAACTCTAACTTTTATACCAGAAACATTACGGAAGTACCAATATCTGGTAATGCAAACTTGAATTAAGACATTTTTATTTGTTTCTTTAACGAGAATATTTTCTTGTTATGATTATTACCTGGTGATGACCATATGCTTGCTTATCTATAATGAGTTAATTTAAGCCACAAAATCTAAGTATGAGCTATTTGGAGGCACAAATTACAAATGGTCCCGAAAATTCATCGATCAATTTTCCTTACCATTTGTTTGTATCCAAATAACTTATTGCTTAGGTTTTGTCCCTTAAAGTCATTATAGTTTCTTTTTATCAATCAAGTTGTTGCACTATTTGACAGAAAAGCCAACAACTTATAGTAATGTATAGATTGAGAAAAACCTAGCTTGCTTAACGATTAAGAGTTAAATTCAGCGAAAAAACTTAAGCAGCTATCTGCAAGACCAAACAAATAGTCAGGAAAATTTATCAGTGATTTTGTTTTTGACCATTTGTAATTTGTGCTTCCAAATAGATTTCTACTTGAGTCTTGTAGCTTAAAGTAACTCTTCATCTTTTTTCTCAATCAAATTGCTACACTATTTGATAAAAAAAAAAAAAGCCAACAACTTGTTCTTTTTCTAGATCTAAGATACATCATCGTGGTGATATGATATGGTCTTTGAAAAAGAGACAACATGAAAATAAATATTTACATACCTCCAATATCACATAAAAATATGTTCCAATAGACGGAGCGGATAAAAGAGCTGGCTTACTTCTATACTACGAAATTCTTATCTGCCGTTCACATTTGATTTGCCAGCACATGCTTTTGATAATAGAGGATTTGTTGCTTGCTTTGGAATGAGATCTTACTTTTGAAATATAGATACTTCAAGATTCATGGATTTCTCCGTCAAAGTGAAATTTCAAATCTGATCTACTAAAACAAGTATTCAATCTTAGTTGGCCTTTCACCTTTAGCCCTATCTTACCTTTGTAGCCTCATCGTCTTCCATGCCTTTCTTTCTTCGATCTGCATTCAAATGATATAAAGGGAAGGTCCTCATTAATACGAACAAGGCAGTTTCTTTGGTTAAAGCAAAACAGCTAGCTTACCTCCATATTACAAAAATGTTGTTGGCCTTTCACAATCGATTTGCAAGCACGTACTTTTGATAATGAGATTTGTTGCTTGCTTTGGAATGAGATTTTATTTTTGAAATACATGTTCTTTAGGATTCATAGATTTTTCCGTCGAAGTAAAATTTCAAAATGGATCGACTAAAATTAGTATACGCTCTTGGTTGGCATTTCACCCTTATCCCCTTGTTTAGTTTGTAGCTCCATCTTCTTCCATGCCTTTCTTTCTTCGATTTGATTTGATAGAATGAGATAAAAGAAAGGATACATGAACAAGGCAATTGCCTTGGTTAAAGCAAAGCAAAAGATGGCAAACCAAATAATAGTTTAGCTAATGATGTGAATGAATTGAAAAATTGAAGACGTTTCAATTACCGATAGAAGCTCCCCTTCTCACTCAATTGAGTCTGAAAATCCTCTTCATGAAAACTATGACAAGTTAGTTTAAGCGACAAAACACGGGTAGTGAGCTATTTGAATGCACAAACAAATGGACCATTTCTTATTTATGCCTCTAAATAGCTTAGGTTTTATCGCTTAAAGTAACTTGTTAGAGTTAAATGAACTCGTCTTTTCCCAATGAAGTTGTTGCGTTACTCGACAAAAAAGCCAATAAAGTCTCAATGAAGTTGTTGCGTTACTCGACAAAAAAGCCAACAACTTTATTGGTGAGTGTTTGGATGTGATATATGAATTTTAAATTGTTTTAAAAGATTGATTAGTTTAAATTAAGAATTATGATTATTTGTCAAATTCGATAAGGCTCACGCAATAATTTCTGTCTTGACGGATTAGTCACAATATTAATTATATGAGCTCAATTTATGATATTTCTACCAATTTATAGGTTGCTTGTTTGGCTTGTAACCAGAGGCCCCTTTAATAATAATTGCAATTTGCCATAGTGTTAAGAACGCTATTAATTACTAACCATCAGAGTAGGTTTTAGTAGGTTGAATAATTAATATTTATTACAGGTGGACTTATTTTGACCAAACCCTATATTTGAGTGGATTTTACTATATTAAGGACCCATTTGTTTTCCATTATTTTAGCGGAAAAATGGATTTTTTTACCTTTTTTTCAAATAAATTGGTTTCACCGTGAAATAAACCGATCAACAAAAGCGGCTGTTTCTTCCCATTGCAACGGTACAAATTTTTATTAAAATTGGAAACAAACAGGGGTTGAATATTTAGCGTCAATTGTATAAAACTTTTATCGACTTTTTATCACATATTTAACTTTTTTTTATCAAATTTTATTAAAAATCTAATTTTAAGCCTACTAAGGGCACCAATGAATGAAAGATTGAAGTTAGTCATGTTAAAAAGCAAAGGTCGAGGGTGGAAGTGTAAAATGGAGAAAGCTGAGAATGACAACAAAAGTTTCTTTGTAATCAGAGTTAATATTTTAGTGCAAAGACGAACTTCTAAACAATGAGATCACGAAGTAGACTTTCACCCGACCATGCTAAGGACAATTTAAATTTTTTTTAAAAAAATCTTAGAGTCTTTTTTATTTGCCATTTTTAAATCGTTTTCTATTTTCGATTTTTCAGAATAGTGAAACTGTGCTCTTTTCTATTTTCGAAAACGTGTTTTTGAAAACAAGTTTAAAATTTACAAAGAAAATTCAAAACTACAAATTTGGCCAAAATTTTCAAAACGTGTTTTTCATTGTTTTCAGTTATAGATTTCCAATCTTTAAATAATGCTCTCTCTCAAGCAGTCAACTTTGTCAATCCCCGGCCCAAATTTCCTCCAGCGAAGGTCTTCGGCGTTGTACTTTCAATCACCTGTTTTCCCAGTGGTCGAGACTAGCCGAATTTCCATTTTTTCACTCCCAAAGCCTATCCACATCTCTTCGGTAGAATCTTTCTCCCCTTGTTTAAAGAATGTTTGAAAAATGGTAAAGAAAAGGAGCAATCTTTGGTCCCGTGCAAGGCATATGAAGCCGATCGATTGGAGCCGATTAGGGATTCTACACTGGCCCGATCTGAGGTGACGAGGAGAGTGAAGATCGAAACTTTTTTTGCCACGTGGTGGGCTCTGAACGTGATCTTCAATATATATAACAAAAAAGTGTTAAATGCTTTTTCCCTTTCTGTGGTTAACTTCAACTCTTTCACTGGCTGCTAGTTCATTGATCGTGTTTATTTCTTG
>CAIGRB010104675.1:0-16051 GCA_903798255.1 Fraxinus quadrangulata | reverse complement strand
TGTTGTGTAGAGAGACGGATGGTGAGAGAGTGGATAGGAGATGGAACAAAAATTTATTTTAGGGTTTGGATAGTGTAGATAAATAAAAATAAAAATAAAAATTTATTTAAATTATTAATTAAAATCTAATTTCTGTATTATGAAACTTGATTTATGAAAATGATATTTTAAAACCCTGTCAAGCTGTAATTTCCTCTTAATTTTTTGGAGTCCAACTCTACTTGAGTCCCAACCCAAGCTCAATATTCAATATCCAAATTTTGTGTAAGATTACAATTATGAAATATTCTTTTAATGACATGTAATGTGAATAGCTTATTGTCAAAATTGGTGAATATATATATCATTTTCTTATTCTGATCATGTTGTATGTTTATATTTCTTAAGGTAAACATTTATTTTTTATCTGGTAAGAAAAGATATAATGATTTAGTGAAACATTTTAGTATGAGATATCTAAACTTCTTTTATTTCATTAAGTGTCGCACATTCTTTGTTGTGAATTTAACGAACTTGGCTTCCTAAACTCGATCTGTTATGGCATTAGTTTGTTTAAAAGATTTTGAATTTCAGCTCATCCTAACAACATTTTTTGACTCGACCCCTCATCCCCTTAGGCCATGGTCGTTGGATCATCCTTAATGGGATCACCAGATATCCCTTTAAACAAAATATATTTTAGTTCAATTTCTACTCATTTTTGAGAGTATATCCTTCCACCTAGTATGTTTTCGCTTTTTATCTACTTTTCGCGGTGAAGGTCCCCAGCCTCCAATAGGTTCACTGTTTCCAATTCCATTACTTACAAATTATGTAGGGATTCAAATGTAACATGGAAAGACATACCTTCTTTTAACCTGGCCTAAAACTTCCTGTGCTTTTGACCGAAATCGTTTCTTGCAAGAGATAAAATAGAAAAACTAAAGCTTCTTTCTTTCTCTTCTTTTCTTTAGTTTGAACTTTATTCTCCTTTAATGGAATGTCGCTAGCATCTTGTCTAGTTTCCACATTATTATTATTATTTGCAAAATCAAATTTGTCACCATTTTGCCGAAGGCTATCCTTTGTTCGTCATCTTTTTTTTTTCATCTTTTTATCAATAGATTATGTTACATTTTGTGACAAAAATTCTATGTGATTTAGAAGTTTGTTGTATGAAGGAAGCTTGCTTAATTTTGGTTTAGAAGTATTTGGTTGATTGGATTCCATGTGATTTATGATTTGGTTGATTGGAGGAAGTCTAAGGTAATTGTGTTTGTAGAGTCCTAAGTTGTGGAGATCAAATTTTAATAATAATTAGGATTTTGGCTTGAAAAGGGACTCTTGGATGGCAAAAAGCATATTTTGGAATGTTAACCCGAAACCTAGCGATTGAGCACTGGCGTAGCGCGCAGGCGCTGCACCTAGCGCCTAAGCGTTGCAACAGTAACCTGATCGCGGTTTTCTCATTTTATCCAAATTTTGGGACTTCTTCTTCATCTTGGACTCCACAATTTCTAGATTTGACTTCTATAAATACTTCACAAGGTATAGACACTTTAAAAAGGTGAAAAGAAAAGACTCAAGAGAGATTATAACAATTAGATTATTGTTGAATACATTAGAAACAAGAGAAAATTGTTTAGATTAGATTGAGAAGATCAAAATCTTGTAAGATAATTGTTTGTTTCTTGGTATAACAAATTCTCCTCTTCCACAATTTTCTTGATTGATGTATGATCCATTAAATTTTATATTGTCCATATTTTTCGTCTATTATTATTTGGCCGGTTTCTCAACAAGTGATATCAAAACGTTCTTGATATCGGGGTTGGTTCATAACAAGCGGTACTAGAGCCAAGGGTTTTTTGGCAGTTTCTTGGGATGTCCAAATTGATTATTAAAGTGAGGTTGGAACAATGTCGATTGTTTAGGGCTGACAACTTTGAAATTTGATATTCCGCTTTTGGATTGCAATAGTAGATTTTCATTATAGCAAATCAAGATGCGAGATGTTCTTACTCAAATAGACCTTGATGATGATTTGTTACGGATTGATAGAATGCCTGCAACAATGACTGCGGAGGAGAAATAACTGAATGATCGAAAAGCCCTATCTCAGATGCATCTTCATCTTTCTAATAAAATTTTTTGGGACGTGATAAATGAGAAAAAATGTTGCTGGATTGTGGTTGAAGTTGGAGTAGTTTTGTATGACAAAGAGCTTAACAAGTAAGTTATACTTGAAGCAGTGATTGTATTCTCATCGCTTGAAGGAAGGTAGATCTTTGGAATGTCATCTATCGGTGTTTAAGGAAATCGTCAATGATTTGAAAACGATGAAGGTTTAGTATGATGAAGAGGATTTATAGCTAATATTGTTATGCTCGTTGCCGTCTTCATATATGACATTGAGATACCATTAGCTATAGTCAGGATATTCTTACAATTGACGATGTATATGATACGATTTATTCTAAGGAGAAGATAAAACATCTGGTTGTCGGTTTTGAGGCTCATGGAGAGGATTTTTTTGTTTGTAAGAGGAAGACGGGTAGTCATGGAAGGGACATAGTCAAAGATAGTAGCAGGAGTATAGTTTGTTGGTATTGCAACAACAAGGGGCACATGAAGAGGGATTGCTATGAGTCGCGGAAGAGGTTTGATACTACAGATCAGGATGAACAATCAGAAAATTTCGATAATGTTAATCTTGCAGAAGAGAACGGTGATGGAGATTTGTTGGCGATTACTGAAGGTGACTCCAAACCGAATAAAGATTGGATTCTTGATTCAGCTTGCACTTTTCATATGTGTTCAAATCGGGATTGATTTTCTTCATATGAAATAGTTACAAAGGGTTCCGTGATGACGGGAAGCAATGAGCCTTGTGGAATAACTGGGATTGGTAATGTTAAAATCAAGATGCTGAATGGGACGGTTAGAACACTTGGTCGGGTTCGACATGTTCCAGGTATAAACATAAATCTAATCTCTTTGAGTACTCTTGATTTAGAAGAGTACATGTATTCCCGTGGAAGTGGGTTCTGAAAGTTAGCAAGGGTGTTCGGGTTGTGTTAAGGGGACGGAGAAAGTCCCGATTATATGTGTTGGAAAGTTCGACGATCATGGAGGAAGCAGCCGCAGCTTATGGTTTAGTAAGCGGTAACTCGGGTAGAGCTGGTTGTAATCTTCTTGATCATGTTGTTCAGGGTAATTTGAGCAGGTTTGACAACTCAGGTAGAGTAGGGGTTGCTTGTGGTGGTTCAAGCAGGTTTATTGACTTGACTGGAGCTGGAAGTAAACGTGATGATTCAAGCAAGGATGGAGCGCAAGGTAGTTCTGCTGGTATGCAGGGCTTGGATATAGTTCACAGTTGCTGAGTATTCTCGTAAGGGGCATGGCTGTCCGGTTGGGATATGGTAGAAGAGCTCGAGAATGACTTGAATAATGGAGATGTAATTCCTTGTTATGGAATTTGTGTCAATGTGGAGTTTTGTGACAAAAATTCTATGTGATTTAGAAGTTTGTTGTATGAAAGAAGCTTGTTTAATCTTGGTTTTGAAGTAATTGGTTGAGTGGATTCCATGTGATTTAGGATTTGGTTGATTAGAGGAAGTTTAATGTATTTGAATTTGTAGAGTCCTAAGTTGTGGAGATCAAATTTCAATAATATTAGGAATTTGACTTGAAAAGGGACTCTTGAATGGCAAAAATCATGTTTTGGAATGTTAACTCGAGACTAAGCGCCCAAACACTAGGCACATAGTGCTAGACGTTGCACCTAGCGCCTAAGCGCTGTAACAGTCACCCGATCGCAATTTTCCCATTTTATCTGAATTTTGAAACTTCTTCTGCATCTTGGACTCCACAACTTCAAGATTTGACTTCTATAAATACTCCACAAGGTATAAACACTTTAAAAAGGTGAAAAGAATAGACTCAAGAGATATTATAATTAGATCATTGTTGAATACATTAGAAATAAGAGAGAATTGTTTAGATTAGATTGAGATGATCAAAATCTTGTAAGACAATTATTTGTTTCTTTGTATAATAAATTCTTATATTCCACAATTTTCTTGATTGTTGTGTAATCTATTAAATTTCATATTGTCCATATTTTTCGTCTTTAATTATTTGGCCGGTTTCTTAACAAGTGATATCAAAACATTCTTGATATCGAGGTTGGTTCATAACATATTCGATAGCTAAGCAACCGTTAACTATGTAGAAAAGACGTTTCACGCCCACAGTTACGTGCTTAATGCCAATGCATAAGAATGTACATTAGACGGCTGCCATGATCTCAATTCTAGAATAAACAATTGATGGTTCGAAATTTTTAATTGGCCTTGGAGGAAGATCAACATAGGCAACTGAATTTGAAGTCTACAGGTAAATTCTTTGGATGAATGAATGAATGGTTTGTGATTGAGCATCAAATAGTCTTGTTAAGCAGCTTACCAAAACTCCAAATATTTCAAGAATACATCCTCCAAATCAAGTGCCTTAGCCTTCCAATCATCATCCTGAACCAAAAAGGGGATTGATTACAGCATGCTGTCCAGGTAAAATAACTACAAGAGCAAAACACTGAATGAAGAAAACCCGGTTAAGAACAGAATTTACACACATATATGGCAGACAATCAATGATGTATTTCTTCACCTAGCTCGTTTTTTACACACTTTCTACTACCGTCTACATGTTTAAAGCTATTCAACTCCAATGACCTGAATTGCTACACAATTTTCACCAGAGCATCCAGACATCAAAGCTGCTTCTTTAATCAATGTTTTCAAAAAACTAGCACGAAAATTATGGTATTCAGAGATTGACTCCCGAAAGTCACTTGGCACTCCACAAAATTTACAGTACGAACTCAAGAAGTTATATTACCAGCACTCCAGAGAAAAAAAGTAAAATTCATGGTTCTTCAAGCTGTACCATTCTGTATAAGTGAACACGATACAACCACCAACCAATGCAGTGCAACACATCTTTAACAGATGTACCTAATTTAAACTTATTCCTTTTATCATTCATTAGTATTTTATATTCGCGCACGCAGAAACACGTGTGTGTATTGGTTTGCGTACTAGATTTTTGAGCTTTGGAGATGAAGCATTTGAGAGCTTTGGAAAAGTCACTATTTTCGATCCAAGGAGCGATGGAATAGGCTAGTAGAGATTTGTGTCCAGGCTTTAATTGGACAGAGTTTTCAGGTTGCTTCTTCGCTATTGCTAAGTTTCTATGCTGTTGTTCTGCGAGGAGTACTTGACGCAGCTTCAACTCAATCCATTATTCTCCTCAGCTAAGAAAACTCGACTTTGACGATGCAGCCTATAACTTCTTAGACGATCTTTTGTCTTAACCAAGTGTCAATATTAAACTCTTTACAGCAAAATACTGTTGTAAAGGGGGACAATCTCTATTATGAACCAAACATTGAAATAGATCAATCCATAACAACTAAAGCTATAAATTATCTCCAAAAATATGATTTGACTTTAAGCACTCATATTTAATTTATAGTAGATATTGGAGACGGAGATAAATCGAGTGTTAATGTGAAACAATACATACCGTTTGAGTAAGATTTCTGTAAACAAGAATTGCGAGATAAAATGAACAACTTAAAACAAAATACACCTGAGGGGTTATTTTTCAACAAATTAAAGATGAAGGACTAAATTGAAATAGGATCCAAATTTGGGGGACCTTGAGTGTCTTACCTAACTAAAAGCCTCCAGAAACCTTCTTCCTACACTGGAATCCTAGATCTTCACCAAAGGTCCACAATCAACTCGTCCAAAATGCCACCCAGATCGGAAACCCATGCCGCCACCACCCAACTCGATCCGGCATCTGACTCCATCGATCCTATGTTCCACATCTTAAAGATCCTCCCTTTCTCTTTCCTTCGCCCGCCTCGCCTGCGGCTGAAACTGCCCACATTCACTCTCCCCTCCGCCATGACTGTCTACTCCCTCATCCTCCTCACCTACTTCATGGTAGTCTCCGGGATCGTGTACGACGTCATTGTTGAGCCCCCTGGCATCGGCTCCACTCAGGACCGGTTTACTGGAGCGGTCAAACCTGTCGTCTTCCTCCCCGGTCGGGTCAACGGGCAGTATATTATTGAGGGCTTATCTTCTGGTTTCATGTTCGTGCTCGGTGGTGTTGGGATAGTGCTATTGGATCTGGCCCTTGACAAGAACCGCGCCAAGAGCGTCAAGGTGTCGTATGCATCGGCTGGGGTTGCATCTGTGGTGATTTCGTATGTCATGAGTATGCTCTTTGTTCGGATTAAGATCCCAGGGTATCTCCACTGAGTTACTTACACATTCTATGTTTTGCTTTTTTCTGTTAGGAATTCGATAAATGAAGTTTTTCTTTTTTGATTTCTTGAGTGTAACAAACCTTTTGATTAATTCAACACCTACCCGTTAGACATATGAGTTGGAAGAAAAAGAATTAACTATGGAACATTGGTGATTATATGCTATATTGTGTTATTGTTGGTTGCTGGATGTTTTAAAGAATTGAGATTTAGGCGATGGATTTCAATGTAAATGGTAACACTTTGTTGGTCACAACAAATGGGATTCTCTAAATGTTATGATGATCAGTTGTGCATTTGTAGTGAAACCTTGGTTTGTCTATGTTGGCATTATACTTGACTTTCATGGGTTCATTGTGTGGTGAAGGCTTTCTTGGGTAGAGTTAACTTCTCTTATCAGAATACTGATTTTGTTTTAGATTAGATGTCTAAATTGATCTGTCATATGAAGCTTGCATATGTGCATAGGTAAAATAAATTTGGATTTAGATTAAGTAAAATGAACTATATGTAGGAGCGATGAACTTTCTATTCGTGGAATATAATGGAGTTTTAGAATCTCTCCAAGAAACGCCTTCATGTCAAAATATAGTACTCAGAAATTTGTCTCATTCTTTATCGCATTTGATAGCCTCTTTGGCCATGGATATTTTTTGTACAGAGAAAGAGGCATTATATCATGTGAGTCCTATTTTCTTTTGGTTACCATGCCAAGCTAGATGTTAGAAAATTTGCTCTATAGCCTTTTTGTGAAGGTCCTGCATTAGTGGGATTTTGATCATATGATTCTACTTCCGCTATTCAAAACTCCCTTTGACCCATTTCAATAATGCAAGGATCCATTATGTTACTGTTTTGGTGGAAAGCAAGATGTGGACAGAAAAAGATGGTGTGGGTCAGATGGGAAACTATATGCTTGCCAAAGTATCATGGAGGTTTGGCGCTATTGTGACCTTGGAATGATCAACCAAGCTCTTCTAGCGAAAACAATAATTGAGATTACTGAATGAAATCTTCTCTCACTATTCAAATTCTCAAAAGAGAGTATCACAGGCATGACAGTTATCTCCGTGCACAATTTTCTTTGGGTTACTCTTTTCTGTAGAAAAGTGTTATTTGGGGATGAGAGCTTTTATTAAAGGAATTGAGGTGAAGAGTGGGGAATTGGAAAGCAATTCACCCATTTGTCGACCCGTGGCTCCCATGCTCTTACTTTTAAACCTATAATAGTTCCTAAAGGTGCCGTATGGAAGGCTGAAAAGTTGATGAGAGAACTCGGTAGCTAGAATATGGCTAAGATTGCTGTTTTGCCGGCTGTAGGGAAGTAATATAGTCAAGTCCACTGAGTGTAAATGCTGGAGAGGACGAACTTACTTGGCGCTACAATGTGAGGAAAATAAACACTACGAAGTACTTATATAAATGTTAAATTGGTTAAGTTGGTCTGAGTTCATATGCCATTCAACCTTCGTGGAAATATTTGTGGAATCTACCTATCCTTCCAAAGGTGCATCTCTTCTTTTGGAGGATTTCCCACGAGGCCTTACCTGTCAATTACAATTTTAGGTAAGGAAAGGTAGCTCTGGTGAAACACGGGCGCAGATCGAGAGAAGCATCCATTTTATCCGAGGCCATGACATTGATGTTGTAGGGATTGGATAGAATGAATTAGCTTGCTTTGGGTCAGCAAGTTGTGCAGCGTCCTGATCATAGGCAGGCCCTGGCTCTGGGCATTTGGAAACTCAACTCAGATGCAGCAGTGGTTGCAGCACATTGTAGGCATATGAATGGTCCGTTCCTCTCCGGAAGATGCTGAAGCTCTTAAACCAAGGGATGGTCGTGCATTCGCCAAAGAAATTAGTAAGAATTTAAGGCGAATGTGATGCTCTGAGGTTTCTTCAAAGCTTGGAATCTGATTATACACTAGCATCTAATGCCTTGGATTCCTTAGATATTGTAACTTCGGTGCAGGAAGTGGGATATGGCTTGTAGTTTAATCCTAGAAATGGGAATAGACCTGCGCACAAGCTCGCTTCTTTTGCTGTTTCTGAGCGTGGTGATTTTGTTTTATATTATAAGATGAATATTCACATAATCCGAAAATGTCTGAGAAACTAACAGGTTAAAAGATGAGAAAGAAGAAGTAAAACGTTGACTGTAGTATTTACAATGGCCTTGGCTAGTCAAGGCTGGTCCTGCACGATCGTGCCTACGTCGCGCGCCTTGCCTGCACACATTGCACCTCACATCCTGACAAAGAGCTAATGGGCCTTAAAACTCTTCAAAATTCAAAACAGTGGCATTGGATGTGACAATGATATGGCAGATCGAGCATAAATTGTGAGTGGAGTTGCAAATTAGTACCATATGTGATTGTATCGTGGCATTTTATGGAAGTACTGAATCTTTGGGATTGTTGAAGACTCGTGAACATTCAATAGCAATGATTGAAACGGAACTTAAATGTATATTTTTAACAACGCGTAAAGAACGTTACAAAATACGTCACATATTAACTTTTTCTACAACGATCAATGTCCATTGTTAAATTCTACGAAATGGAAAAACCTTTTTGCAACAGACTATGAACGTTGCAAAATCATACATTAGCATCATACATTAACATATTATAAATTTCCCTGTACTTTCATCATTTTTCAACATATTATTGTCAAATCTGAATTGAGTTAACCAACAAAAGCATATATTTCCTGATTGTTGCGACAAATGTTTTGTAGTATCATGCAATTAAAAAATATTGTTTATACGTTGCCAAAGGCATTTTTTTTTTCTTTGGCAGTGACGAAAGGGAAGGATTAGGCTACTTTGCTAGGATTTTCTTCTTACTTCGTTAGTTGGCTCAAATATCAATTGCTCCTAATTTCTTGGAATATGGGTAGTGGTTATGATCGATTCGATAGAAAGGAAGGGATAGTGTGTATTTTTCGTTGGGGATTTCCCGGAAAAAATTGTTGTGTATTCCTCCTACTCCTTATACCCTATGAGTGGTCTCCTGTCCGTATCAACCAGATGAAGTGATAGGGGGAGATTGTCTTCTCTCCATCGAATGTCGCCTTTTGGGTCGTTTTGATGCCGAGTCTCTATTAAGAGATTTACAAAAGGAAATAAGCTCGTTAGTGGGAGCCTTGACCTTCGTAGATAAGTTTTTGCCATATAATTACGTTTGCAACAATAAAACGAGTCGTTATTTTCATTGATTATTAATGTGTTTATATACAAATAGAAAATAGATCCACAACCAAGTGGGTCTTCCATGAATCCCACATTATCTTCTAACAAATTGGATAATGACATTGAAGATCGGAAGTGAACACGTCTAACAACCCACTAATACTAGTTGAAGCTGATTTAAAACTCAAACTAAAGATAAGAACAAAAAATCATAAACAATTAATTAAAATATAAATATATAAATTATTAGACATAAAGACCTTAATTCCCTCAGCAATAATATATTTTAAACCTTTTTTCTGCAAAAAATTGAGTTATATATAAATTCCCTTTTTGCTTAAAACTTTTACATTTTTACTTTTACTCTTCTGAAGATAAATTTCACCCTAGGAAAGATGCTTTGGATCCACATATTCCACGGTGATGGTACTGATGATAATAGATAACCATCTTTTCCAGTGATTCTGGTGCATGGGATGGGAGTAGGGACCCCTTAAGATTTCTGGAAAAGATCCACTTTTCATTTTTGGACAAAAATTATGGCAGAAGGGGAACTTCAACCTATGGAAAGGTTATCAATGAAGCCAAAACTGTACATTATGATACTGTTTTTTTGTTTTGGACCTCACTGGACCATTGTGTTTTGGCCTTTGGGGGATTGGGAAGCATGTCGGAATTATTAACACATGATCAAATGCAAACAATGTCTAATTTTTTGTCGATTCCCCTCCATCGCGTAGGTGTCAATTGAAAATCTTGACTGTTCGGCGCAATAAATGATACGCTTTTCCTGCAATTTGATGGCGGACTTAAAAAAATCACCGGCCAATCATATCGATTAGTTACAAGTGTACACTTACCCAATCTTTATAAATGAAGAGAACTATACTAGATTTAATTCCATCGTTATTATTGATTGTTTTAAAAAATCCAACCTATTCATGCACGTACAACTTCTCTTAATTGTCAACCTTTGCATTTCTAAACACAAAGTATTTCAAAGCATGTAAAACACTTGATGCCAGTGGGATTGTGCAGAAAATTGATTTGTCTCTCTTGAATTTAGTTCAGAAACATCTATTAAAAAGTAGTTGCGCCCAACAATTACATGGGGAGAATATATTAAAAGATCAGATGAAATCCCTTCCAGGTGCATAATTCACCAAGAAAGATAAACTAAAATATTCATCATACACCTTAAAAGATCAGATGAAATCCCTTCCCAGTGCATAATTGACCAAAATTAAAAATATTCATCATACAGTCTGAGTTTAGAATAGTACTGTATACCGAACATGTTATCCCAACTAGGAATACAGGACCAAGCGGCGTGTGCAGTGAGTGCAGATATATTTCCTCTTGACTAGAAGGCAAAGGGGAAGAAAGCAGAACCTCCTTTTGCACTCGAAATCCACCATGTCCACCTTCCCTTTGCACTGGGGACACGCCCCTGTCGCTTGTTGTCGACCCATCTCTCTCTCCTCTTCTCCACAAACATAAACCCAACACATTGTATAAATGTTTGTCTGTCTGTCTTTTTTCTGGTGTTTATATATATGCTTTTCGATTTTTGATGGGCAAGTCCGTGTCTACTGTTCATACATATAAAGGTAGATTTTGATGAGAAAACAACCCTTTTACCACTTATCGATTGAAATTTACTGAAAGCATGGTAGATTGATTTGGGGTAATAAGGCCTTCTTTCCATGTATTTTGGAAGGATTCACTTTAATATTGTTAGTGTTTTGGTTTGAAAATTAATTCAAGAAGTAATGCTACATGGCACAATACATGAGACTTGTGTTAGGCACCAATAGTGCTACATCACATTATTCTTTTGTGATTTGGATTGCTATAATATTATGTATGGTTGCAATAAATTTTCTTAGTGGTAACGAAAAAATTAAAAAAATGGTTGACAACAGTTCAATCATGTTGAGAAGGGGCATTAGACTAGCTATATTAACGAGCCGAGTCGAGCCGAAAAAAAAAAGCTCGGACTCGGCTCGAGCTTTTTCGGGCCCGAGCCGAGCCGAGCCGAGCAAAGTCCTACTAAAAAAATGAGGCTCGGCCCGAGCTTTTGGTCCGAACCTTAGCGGGCCGAGCTGAGTCGAACCCGAGCCAGCTCGGTTTTTTTTTTATTTTTTTTTATTTTGGGAGAAATATACATTTTTTATTTAAAGAATTTAAAATTTGTACAGTTTATATGTGTTATAAATTAGGGAATACTAGTATTGGTCTCTAAATAATTCTATAAATTATCTGCATTTAGCTATGTCAACGAGCCGAGCAAAAAAAAAAAAGCTCGGGTTCGGTTCGAGCTTTTTTTGGCCGAGTTGTTTTGGGCCCGAGCCGAGCCGAGTAGAGCTCGGCCAAAAAAAATGAGGCTCGGAGCAACCGAGCCAAAAGCTCGAGCCGGGCCCGAGCCGACGAACTTTTTTGCCATCCCTACATTAGGCCGTTCAATATTTCACATGCGTTGTCACATAAAGAAAAACAAAAGAAAAGGAATGGTAAAGAGAAAAAATCGGATGAAATTAAGGAACAAAATGGTAGAAAAGTATATAAATGCTCTAAGCGATTGTGGAGATCCTTTTTTTTTTGGTTGGAGATCAAAATAATGAAATTACGAAATAAATATAAAAAAGTTTATCCCACAAAAAGAATTTGAGGTATTGTAAACATAATTTGCTATTAATTTCGTATGCAGTTTCTTGTTTAACTTTGAATCTTCATTGGAACACAATCTGCGAACCACAATGATACGTTTAATTTTGATTGTAAAAATAAAATTCTTCAATGAAACACAATCGGACCACAAAGATACACGCTTTACAGTGTACAATTTTAATTTCTTAGCGATTTTGGGAAAAAAAAAATCACTTTCCAGTTCTTCATTTTGCTGAGACATTTAGTACTTGTATAATATTTTCCTTAATTCTTAAAGAAGAGTTTAATACAGTTTTCTCAGTTTATGGAAAAGGCACAAAAATGGGATTAAATTGGGCTGTGACTAGATGAACATATTGTGAGATGAGATATGAGCTAGAACTTCTTAGTTTTCATGTGATTAAATTGGGCTGTGAACATAAACATAGCCCGACTTGCATTTGTTAAGCATATAGCCAATAGTTGCTTAGTAATGCATACAAGCTTCGACTGATATTACAAGAAAGAAAGAAAGTAATCTCATGACAACCGGATTGGAAGTTAGAAGATCCAAAGTAACTTGCACGTATGGGGTGAGAAGGAAGGGATTTGTTTAATTGGTCAAGACTTGAGGGTAAAAGAGGTTTTTGAAAAGTCTTAGGGTTCAAAGGAAGTATGTTAATAAGTGGACTAGACTATAGAAATAAGGACTAAGATTGAAAATTCGCATTTTGCTTCCAAAGAAGAATTTTCTTCGTATATATTAACTTCATGAAATTCACAACTTTTCAATCATATATTTTTTCAACTTTTATCGAAATTTGCTAAATCTGATTTTAATCTTCACTAAATAGGGGCGCTAAGTAAGTAACTTTATATCTCGAATTTACATTTTACCTTAGCCAAACTAGGCATCTTCACTAAATAGGGGCTAAGTAAGTAACTTTGTATCTCGAATTTACATTTTACCTTAGCCAAACTAGGCAAGAAATAATCTACAAGATAAAATTTATTGATTATCATGTCTAGTTTAACGTAAATAATGATCCAGGGTAGGTGTTGACACGACCGATGTTTTCAAACAAAAAAATAAAGTTCTTACCTAACACCTTAAAGGTAAATTGGCATGTCTCTATATGGATAATATATTTAAGGATCCCACATAGAAAGTGAAATTGATGCAATTGAATCAACTGGTGCAGCTATCTTAGCTTTGTGTCACTTTCAATGGCTCTACATATGTAGAAGTTCCACAAAATTTTCGAACGTTTGATTGGACAAAGACCTGTTATAGGCAAAGTTCACCACCATAATATGACTTCTTTCTTTGTTTGATCAAGTTCTAGTCATTGTCCCATTGTTTCTTTTTCAATGTACATAACCAAAAGAATTATATGTGAAAACTACAGACATATAGAACAATAAATAATTGAGTCTATTATCTTGATGTTTCCATTTTTGTCATGTTTCGTATTACAGGCTTCTTTAGTACTGTATGGTATTAATGAAAATAAATTAAAAACTTTTCTATACTTATATTTTTTGTATTATTAGGTGATGTTTCGTATAAATTTATGTATTATTAAAAATATATTCCTTTAATTTTCATTATGTCAATAAAATGAGACAACTGATGTAGACAAAAACTTCAACAATATGATTTATGATAATCATAATTGTTGAGAATTATAAACCATAATTCTATCGTTCCGCATTAATCAATCTGAAAAATTAACAATCAAGAATACACAAAATTTATAGAGGTCGACTTTAATAAGAGATTACGTCATCTCCTACTACTGCAGTAATTCGTTTCGGTGAAAAATGTTTACAAGAGAAAATCGCATTCTTATCTTCTTTAGCCTATCTTTCTTTCCTTCGATGATAATAATAAAGTTTAAGGACAACTTTCTATTTATATGATAAATTAAGACAAAATTGAATTATACAAGAACTTCAATTCCTTAATAGAATTTTACAAGAATACAAATGCCTAAATAGTCATTAAATTAAATTTTGGTCGGGCAGCATCCGCACCCCCGAGGAGGGGGGCCTCCTAGCCCCCTTCCGATCCCCACAACGATCAGCTCGAAATGACGATAATTAGGATCGAGAATAATTAAGTTTCACAATTTAACAAAAATTACATGTTCATAGCATTAAATGAGCACAAATTAACCAAGTGAACAAAAGGTAAACAATCATGGTTACTACAACTACTAAAATTAGAGCTAAGAGAAATAAATACAAATAGGTCATGCTGTATTTCATCTATATCATTCTCATCTATAAACCTCAATCTTAGATCGTCTCAAGATCACTCAATCCACCAAAATGTCGAATAACATCTGGTAAATTATCATCCATGTTCAAAGTATGAAACTCCTAATCATTTTCAAGTAAGCGGAAAAATACAAATATAAGAGAAACATTACATTAGATAAAAATATACGACTAATATGACAAAATATAAGAACACATAACATGCTTATACGTATGAACCTTAAGTAGAAGCCTTTTGTCATGACCATCATCGCTAGGAATTGCATTGTCCTCATAAATGGGGTTCTCTAGTTCTTCATAAACCAGCTGGTGCTTCTTCCTTTACCCAAAAGTCTGTTTTTTCAATGCCCTTGTAATAAGGCTTCGTTTGATTGGAAGAATGAGCCTAGAACTTGTTTTACTGAAAATTGTTAATTAATTGTATTTGATTGATATAATTTTCCACCTGAAAAATATTGAAATTTTGGCCATATTTGATCAACATTTTCATTTTCATTCTCATTCTTCTACTCATTTTCAACCATACATTCTTCAATAAAATAATATTTTCCATCACATCAATAATTTTTCCTTCTTTTTCAACCACACATTCTCCATCAATTTACTATTCTAAAATACATTTTTTCCCCAATAATCTCCATCAAACATGTCATTCTGTCATATACATGCATGTCATCATACACATATCCTAAAGAAGGCTTTTTATTTGAATTTGTAATGGATAACATATCATATAATAGGAGCCACAATTTTTATGACCATCAAGCAATCTTCCAAAATTTGCTATCTAAGATGACAAACTTTTAAGTGTCATTTGCGCTTCTTGAAAGTTCATGGGTTTTGAAAGGTCTACTTGTCTTGCAAACTTTGATAAACATGCTTATATGTTTATAAATTAGTTTTCAATATAATAAATTCATGTTTAATTTAGCTAAAAAAGTTAATTAAAAAAAATAGAGAGTCAACGATTAATTTTAAATTTATATTTCATGGAGCCACAATTTTATTAAGTTTTCAACCACACATTTCACGATTTTTATCAAAATCTACTAAATATATGATTTTTAGCAAAATCAAACAAGGACTATCAAAATATAGTAATTTGTGAAGCACGTAGTGCAAGGTAGTTCACATAATTCAAGCCACCAATATCCTTTAAAATAAGATTTAAGCAATGTGCAATACGAGTGCATACGTACTACATTTGAACACTCGATCCATTCAAAATCTCTCTGTGATTAAGTTGAACAATGTTCGAGCATCGTTCACAACATTTTACGCATAAACAAATTCGATAAATAAAATTCCATAAAAGCAATACACTAAAAAAATAATCAAGGTTATATGCCTTTGATCACTCCAACCATCAGCCATTATCTTTGTCGCTTGATAAAGATTGTAACTTTGCATCTAACATTTTAAAGAATCTGTTCATCTTGCATCAAAGTTATAAATTTTTTAACCTTATTCAAAATAATATAAATATGCAAAAAGACAATAAATAAATTAAAACATGTAGTGTCAATCAATATAATATTGAATCCAAAATACCAAAATATAAATAAAAACCATTCACTAAGTATGGTTACATCTAAACTTAAA
>CAIGRB010104659.1:0-17524 GCA_903798255.1 Fraxinus quadrangulata | reverse complement strand
TTCGCCAAATAAAACACTCATTTTGGGGATTTTGTCTCAAGAGGTCTGTTCCTTACACAATCGTCTGAACCCTTTTTAATTGTTAGCGAAAACCCGCGCGAAACAGAACCTCTATTTCTAAAACGTACAATTCTTGAAATATCATCAGTTATAACTCGAAAACACCAAAAATATTCACTAAAATTCTAGCTTTTGTGTAAGTTAATTTTTTTGAAAAGTCTTGCATCTCTCTCTAAAAGTATGAATGGAAAACTCTATGCAATGTGGAGAAATGTGACTGCAATAGCTATGAGATGATGCTAGTTTCCTACCAAGCAAAGTATTAATTTTAGAATTTTGCTACTTGTACATAAAAAAATTGTATATAATGGAGTTTTCCACGTAAGCATTGGAGTATGGGTAGGGAGAAACCTCACTTATACAGCACATCATCCTAAAAACAAAATGCTTCATCTCCTGAGTCTCGTATATCCTCTTTGTCAAAGGGCAATGCTTGATCCTTAAGAAATGCCAATAGGCTGTATTCATAGAGAAGCATTTTTGACCCACATCACCTTTTTACCTTTAAAAGTAGGAGGTTTAGGGAAGTGTTATATAGGCACAACGTAGGTAGTTCGAAATTTTTGCCAAAGAGCGTCGGCATGATCATTTTCCACACGCGAAATTTGTACCAACTCAAACTTTTCAAAGGATAGTACTATGTGGTCAGGCCATTTCGTGCCACAACGACTCTTACCACTAGGGCATCACAATATGGATAATGTAAGCCAATCGCATCTTTCTTGTATGAAAGTAATGGGTTGAACCCCTCTTCCAGTTGAGGGTCTATTGTTGTTGACTACGAATCTTGCCATTAGGGGATCCATGGCTTCCCTTGCATAGTTCATTTACGTATTTCTAATTTTCCCTCCACATACGAACCCTCAAAAATGGTGTCATTCTCTCGAATAGGTTCTTGGCCAGTGTTAGCTGAAGGGCTCTTTCTTTGCCTTTAGCGTTCCCAATGCGTCTTCCCATCACTTTCTCGTCTTTGAAGATCGTCATTTCGAACGGGACGCCTATCTTCGACCTTTCTAGGTTGTCAATATTGCCTAGGGGTGCATCTCCTCGTGAATGTATGTTCTTTCTTTGACTACTAGATTATGGATTTAAAGTTGTATCATAGTTGTAGGAGTGATGGTAAATGCAATAAAGGGGTTTCTCATCCCTATTCCTGGGTTCGGAACTTCACCATCTACCTATTAGCTGGATCTTCCTTTGTGTGCCTCAAAAGTAGGGTCGACTTCCTCATAAGCTAAAGTTGGTACTACATTCAACGTCGTGGTAACTATTTTTTGCCTTGGGTTGAGGACGGTTGAATGTCCAACTTGTTGTTCCATCAAATGGGAGGTAGGATCTCTTCCTCGTTGTCTCTGAGAAGGTGAAAGTCCCGATTAGTCGTATTGCGATTATCTTTCAATTCTTTATTGATAATCTCGAGCTTTAACTAGTAGGGTCCTTGTTTTGCACGTCTCTCCAAAAGAGAAAATTCATGTCCAACCCTCCCCTCAAGGCCGATAGTGCTTCTCTATCGATAACTTGCACGCAATAGGTCATTTTATCAGTAAAATGAGATAAAAAGCTTTTCAATGACTCTCCATATTACTATCTCATGACTTGGAGATGTTGTATTGATCATTCACTTTCCTTATTGCTTGTTGCGAAGCGAATAATGAAAGCTTTTTTGAAATCTAGCCAACTTTTTATACTCCATTCTAAAAGCCAATATACCACACTTCACTTGCCCCAATTATGGTTAAGTGGAAGACTTTATATTTCATAGAGCCCTTAGGCTCATGTTGATTTTAAAGCTGTTGAGGTGCCTCGTAGGATCACCTCTTACATCATACTTGGGAACTTTAGGAATCACAAGGTAGCTTAGGACAAGGGCATCCTTAATTCCTTGGGAGAATGTCAATTTGTCACCATCGTCGTCAAGGTCGCAATACCTTTGTAGTTCGTCTAAATCTTCATCCTTTCCGACTTGAGGTCTTCGAGGTAGTTGAAATGGTCCTGCTTGATTCCGGGCATGTTCTGCCCTCTTCTGATGTCTATTCCTAGGTTGAGGGTTCTGAGGCAAGTTGCCATAAATAGGTTCATTTTGTCTTTCGATCTGAGGTGACCCCTACTACCTATTTCTAGGTACAAAGGAAGGTTGATCCTGCCTATTTCTAGGCCTTCAGAGGTTTAACCTGTCTGAGACACTTATGGATCTTTGAGACATGTCTTTTGGTTCGTAATTTGAAGGAAAGTTGAATGGAACCTCATTGGGTCAGTCAATTGCATAGTTGGTGGATGTATAAACTTCAACTTCCCTCTCTTGAGAGGCCTCTTCCTTGATGTAATGTTGATAATCAGCCATTTGGTTTTGGACATCCTCTTCGCCATGATAGTAATTTCCTTGCGAAAATATGGGAGGATCGTGGAAGAAGGCATTCCCTTGATTTGTGTATGGATGGACTGGGTATTCTTCCGGTTCTACATATTCCTAAGCAGCTCGTGCAAGGCAATATTCTGTTGGGTAATATCTCTCATGTTCACAGTCGTATTAGCCACCTTTTTGGTAAGTCTAGCAGCTATTACGGACCCACCTCTTAATCTACATCACCGATGTTGCTAATGAAATCGATGGCGAGTTACGGAGCAACAAGTGAGGGTTCTCCTTCTTCAGGGCGTTCCTTTAGCTCTCTGAAGCGCTTACTCTTCATTGTCAGAACTCATAATAACGTTTTCTCTCCAATAGCAACTTTTTCTATGCAAATTGTATTCCTTTTTTCAAGGAATATATATTGGAATCCAACAAGTGGTTCCTCTTGGAATATTTTGTGGTTCTTTCTTTAAAAACAACTCATTTTCTTCAAAGGCATGAAACTTCCCAAACACATCTTCTTACCAGCTTTTTCTATAACTTTTTCGTGGTTGAATGTGCGATTTTCCTACAAATGGCGTCAATCTGTCGACCATTTTTGTGGAATGGTTACGTGGATAATAGATACCTAGCCCACTACGTTCACACAAGCAAATTTCAACACATTTTGATCGGAGATTCGAACGGAGAAGGATAAGACGTAGAAGATGTTTTACAACGCGAGACAAAAATGTTGGAGCACCGGCAATATAATTAAAGATGATATCATATAAACAAACAATCATAAAAAACTCAACCAAAGTTAAAAAAACTAAACTCAAGCAAATAAATATGGAATAAGTAAGAGAGAAAACCGAGTGCGGTTTCAAGTGTAAAGAGTTGCATTGGAAACCAATGTTACAAAAGTTGCTTATTTATAGAGTTCTGGCCGAAGTTGTTGCCGTTAGATAGGAACCATGTGGCCTCATCTCCCAGATCGAAACTTCACACTGCTCAGTCTGCTACACGTTTAATACATTGACAATGGATTAACCACTCTATACCCTAAGCGGACAATCCTAACATTTATTATCACAAGAGTTACATCGATCATTCCTAAAAATTGCCTACAAATCCTATAAAAGACAACAATGGTTTCAGCCAAAAGGAGCTTCGGATGAAGCGAAGGCTTCGACTGTATTAATGTTATATTTACTACTTAATTGTTATAACCATCTTTCTTGTGACTAATCATATTTTGCAGTAGAATGTACCTTTGACATCCTACAAGATCGACGTGCTTAACAAAGTTAATTATAATATGCATATAATTCTATTAAACGAAAATAAATTATATGATATATTCTAATCGTGTGGTTATGGTTTTATGTTTCCTAATTCGATTAATTTCATCTTTAACATGTTTTAAACCATCTTGTACTATTAAATTAAAAATATGGCACACACATCGAACATGAAATAAATAACCACCAAAATCAGGTTGTAGTACTCTATGCAATTTATCAAGGAAAAAACTTATGGATCTCTGAGGCATGTCTTTCGGTTCGTAATTTGAAGGAAAATTGAATGAAGCCTCATTGGGCCAGTCAATGGCATAGTTGGTGGATGTATCAACTTCAACTTCCCTCTCTTGAGTGGCCTCTCCCCTGGTGTAATGTTGATAATCAGCCATTTGGTTTTGGATATCCTCTTCGCCATGATAGTAATTCCCTTGCGGAAATATGAGAGGATCATGGAAGAAGGCATTCCCTTGAGCTGCGTATGGAGGGACTGGGTATTATCCCGGTTCTGCATATTCCTAAGCAGCTCGTGCATGGCAATATTTTGTTGGGTAATATCTCTCACGTTCACGATCGTATGTGAGTCTAGCAGCTATTACAGACCCACCTCTTAATCTACATCACTGGTGTTGTTGATGAAATCGATGGCAAGTTGCGGAGCAACAAGTGAGGGTTCCCCTTCTTCACGGTGTTCCTTAGCTCTCTGAAGTGCCGACTCTTCATTGTCAGAATTCATGATAACGTTTTCTCTCCAATAGCAACTTTTTCTATGCAAATGGTATTCCTTTTTTCTAGGAATATATATATTGGAATCCAACAAGCGGTTCCTCTTGAAATATTTGGTGGTTCTTTCTTTAAAAACAACCAATTTTCTTCAAAGGCACGAAACTCCCAAAATATATCTTCTTACCAGCTTTTTCTATGGTTTTTCGTGGTTGAATGTGCAATTTTCCTACAAATGGAGTCAATCTGTTCACCTTTTTTTAGTAATGGTTACGAGGATAATAGATATTGGGCCCACTACATTCACACAAGCAAATTCCAACACATTTTGATTGGAGATTCGGATGGAGAATGATAAGACGTAGGAGATGCTTTACGACGCGAGACAAAAATATTGGTACACCGACAATATGATTAAAGATGATTGCATATAAACAAACAATCATAAGCAACTCAACCAAAGTTAAAAAAAAACTAAACTCAAGCAAATAAATATAGAATAAGTAAGAGAGAAAATCGAGTGTGGTTTTAAGTGTAAAGAGTTGCATTGGAAACCAATGATATAAGAGTTACTTATTTATAGAGTTCTGGATGAAGTGGTTGCCGTTGATAGGAACCACGTGACCTCATCTCCCAGATCGAAACTTCACATTGCTCAGTCTGCTGCACATTTAATACATTGACAATGGATCAACCACTCTATATCTTAGGCTGACAATCCTGACATTTATTATCACAAGAGTTATATCAATCATTCTTAAAAATTGCCTACAAATCCTATAAAAGACAACAATGATTTCAGCCAAAGGGAGCTTTGGATGGAGCGAAGGCTTCAACTATAACACCACATGCTTTATTCTCGTAATTATCATGTGTATCTAAATTATGTATTAATATTATATGTACTACTTAATTGTTATAACCATCTTTCTTGTGACTAATCATATTTTGCAGTAGAATGTACCTTTGACATCCTACAAGATCGCCGCGCTTAACAAAGTTAATTATAATATGCATATAATTCTATTAAATGAAAATAAATTATATGATATATTCATTTAATCGTGTGGTTATGGTTTTATGACTTTCCAATTTATATGAATAAACCTATAATTTTACTTGGAAACTTTCATAATTTTATATTAAGTAAATTCTATTTTCTTAATTTGATTAATAGTTAAGCAAGAAATTAAGTTTTGACCAGCTAATGAAATCGGTCAATTTAGATTTTATTAATTATGTACCAAAAGATATCCCTTATTGGTGGACTTATCATGAGAATGCAATATCTTTCCTAATACTAAACATCTCATTACAAAATAAAGTCTTCCTTTTATTCATTAGGACCGCGAAACTGTCCAATCAAAGAAAATACTCATATTCTTCTATTGTTTCATCTTTTGGGATTTTAAGACTTGCACACAAGGTACTAGAAATTATTAATCTTTCTTGTCACCTTTCTCCTGCTTGAATTTATGCTCTATGTCATGATTAATTCATTCTTCATCGTTTGAATCATATGAATACTTATCTGCTCCATTTTCACACATTTGTATGTATATTATGTTTTCATGCTATTATCCCTTTAGGTATTTAATTAAACCACATTGAACATTACCTATCACTTTCTTCTTTATTTTCTAAGAAATCTAATGTTATTAATTCACTGCTTCAGTTACTGGCTTGGTCATTTCCTATGTCTATTTTGTTACATGAGTGTTTGCTATATGATAATTCATCCTCTTGAAGACAAACAAGTAATTAAATAAAGTCAAGTCTTATATTTATTTATCAACTTATATGTATATAGGATAAATATAAATGTTTTATTTACAAATATTGAAGTCCTCTCAATTGATTTTTATATACTATTATCTTAATCTAATCTTGCTAATATGTATAAGGACTTGTATTTTATTTTTCAAAACTATTAGTTTATAAGATAATTTTTTTGGACTAAATTAGATTGTGATAATTCTTTAGAATAGATATAATGCTTGTCAATTTGATTAATAGAAATGCGTACTAGTAAAGTTTTTAAGAGTATCCAAACATGCCCCTAGTCGATTTGGGTTCTGACTTATGTATCATTTTGTTAGGTTTTTAATATTGGCGATTAAGTAGACAAATGGAGTAATTTGTAACGTATTGTAAAAGTCATGGACCTATGGCGCAATTTGTATAAATTGGGTTATGAGGTCTAGGGTTCGAGCATGACAAGAGGAAAAATACGGCGCCGTATTTTCGCTAGCATATCTTGTGGACACTGCTCGAGCGATAAAAATAAAATGTTTGTCGCTCGATTATCGCTGAGCTCTCGTTCGAGTGACAGAGTATTGCTCGAGTGACAGAGTATCGTTGGACAGGTCGATTCGAAAAACCTTAATTTGAGTTTTTAAACAGATTACCCGGCCTATTCAATAAAATTATCATTTCCTATAAATACCCAAGCCTATACACGAAATTATGTGTGGTTTTTTCATTATGTTCATTGCCTCATCTTATTATCTAAATATCCAAGAACATATTCTTTCATTGCAATTCATCATTTCTTCTTGAGATCATATAACCACCTGTTTGAGGAAAACATCAAATTGAAGAATTAAAAACACCTACTTCCTAAACATTCTTAGAAATGTGCTTTCTCAGTTGAACTTCAGAGGTTGCTGAAAGTTGAGAAATGTTAGACTACAAGCGCAAGAAAAGCACAATAATGAGAAGTTCTCGAAATTTCACTTAGAAGAGACGTGTGCAGAAGATTGTGAGTTTGAAATTTACAGCAGATCTTGGAAGTTGCAGGAGGTAGATCGGGAGATCTAACAGGTTGGCTAGATAGTATCTACGGTAGCAGATCGTGAATTTGGAGGAATAGCAGATCCTGGAGTTGTATGATTTACAACAGTTAGTGGAATTAGTTTGGAATTGAACTGTAACACACATTATCTATAATGGAGGTAACTGGCTTGATCCGGTAGTTTTTACCCAATTGGGTTTCTCCGTCATCATATTTGTGTTATTTATTACTTTCCAAATTACAAATCGTGACAATTCAACTTAGAATAATTGGACTATTTGTTTAAACATCTAGAAATATTAAAAGTGACTTGTTACTTGTTAATTGTATTATTTCACACGTAAGGTCAAAACTAAAATCGGATAATTATAATTATTCGATAACTTAATAGTCGTTAATTTGATAATTCGTAACTTTCACATTTAAAACAATTTATACGTGTAGGCTTTTGATAGGTGTGATATCTTTTAGTTTTGGGTGACATTTAAATAAATGATGCAAGTGTGATCCATGACTATTAATCTGGTGTCTCACGTGGTGGCAACGTGGAAATTCATATTAACTTTTTAGTGTACGAGGTTAAAATATTCTTTCATTCGGGTAAGTTTAAAAAGTTTGAAAAGTTGAAAATTCTTAAAAAACAAAAAAAAAAAAATGGTACCCAAGATGAATTAATATTTTATCTATTTAGGGTCTATCTGGGTCGAATTAAAATCTGATTTTAATTCAAGTCAGAGTCAAACAATCAATATTAACCACATCTTTTATGGATCCCACATATTTTCAATTATACATTTCAAAAATTTCTATCACAATCTAATTAAAATTTAATTTTAATTTCCACCAAACACCATCTTAATATAAAAATAAAAAGTAATGACGAGTATGGAGAAGTTTTATTTATAATGTATAATAAAATAGGACTACATCACGTTGATTTTCATGGACGGTTAGCGACATCATCACTTGCTATTCTAAAAATAAATTTCTAAGGATTCCAAGTAAGTAAATCTCTCCTTATTTTCATGTGTACATCATCACATTGTTAAATATATAAATGTGTTAATTAAGTTATTTTTTTGTAAACATGATATTTGATCTTTACTTTTTATGTCATAAATGCTTGTGATGACATATTCATACATGTCAATCCATTCTTAAGCATACATAAAATTTCAAGAAATAAAAAATTTTCAAATGTTGATGAGTCAAGAAATGTTTTTAAAGATATTTATCACAAATGGTTTATTACGAAGTGTATGTCAATGCCATGAAAAATGTGAATGGAAAATGGGGTGTGGGAGATCGACGCACCCGACCAACATTCAATGTTCAATATACAATGATAATGTTAATCTTAAACGCTTTACAGTACTACCAATAGGATTCAACCGAGTTTCAAATAATAATTGTCCACTGCATTATGATTTGTTACGCAATACACCAAGTGAACTCACGATGTCAATGTTAAATTTTTAAAGAAATGAAAGAAAAGAGGATACACAATGAAAAATATGTTTTATTTGAAGTAATTCGTATGCATATCATAAGCATGCATTATATGTATGTGATTTTCTTACTTAGCGTTAACTTATCACATGTTATCTTTTCCCATTTTCAGATGATGAAGGCAAGATAATGCAAGATGACGACTTGTTGTTGACACGGACTAGATACTATCATATTTAAATGTTGAATTTGTTTTTGTAATTAAATTTAATTGTTCTATATTTTGTTGACCACAAGTTATTTTAAAATAATAAGTCATTGATATTTATTATGTTAAAGAAAAATTTAATCGTTTTTCGCATTTATAATTTTAAAAAAAGAATGAAGTGATAATACTTTCAGATTTAGACATCTAGATTTGGGGATGTTACATCGGCCAAGAGTTTTGAAAAAAAGGGCATCGGCTTCTTTTTGACTTTTTTATTTTGTTGACTTTTTCAGATCTGACTCATATCTTCACGTAGACTACGACATGATTTTCACTAGGAGCCTCGAGGCGAGATGTAACAGTAGTTATTATATATTCCTTAAAGCTACTTTATATTCTTGAACATGATTATTCCATGATCTTATTGGTTTTTGGTTAAAGTTTTTTATATCATCATGTATACTAGTGATTCGCACTGGATGATCGAACATGAAAATCAATAAACAGGAAAAAAGCCATAAAATCTTATGGGTCATGAGATTTGCAGTTTCTTCTTTCAAAGAAACTAAATCCACGATTGATTCTTTTTGATACCTATATTTGGACACAATTTGATACATGTTCGTGTATCTATGTGTGTGAGTTTTAGGGTTTAAATTTGTTGTGAAGGTTTGCATCGATGCTAAATTTTGAGACTTTCGCACTTTACGTGGAAGTACAAAAGATGAAAACGCCCCATCACATGACTTGCACAAATCTAACCAATAATACACATGCTTATAGGTCATTTGTGTGTTGAAGGAGTGGGTGGTTCAATGGACATTGTCAGGGATGTTGCATAAGTGCACACCATGAGAAAATGTCATGGTGCTATAAGTATGGTTGCCTCTGGCTTCTTCTTCTTTTGGTTTTTTTTTTTTTTTTGCCCCAAACTTTTAATGAGAAAATGTCAAATGTTCCCCTGTAAGTCTGGCAATTTTTCTGTACACATAACACAATTCTGTTACTTAGCTCTGGGGCACACATGAAGGCACTAAAAAGTCAATTTTGTGAATTCATGTATCTCGTACTCGTGATACATATTAAGCCTTGGTTTGATTTCTATTATTTCAAAATTTATTTATTTTTAAACTCATTTTCAATCACATTTTCACAGTAAAATATTTCATACGTAAATAAATTTTCACATTCAAAACTTTTTTCTACTTTTTAATTACACATTCTCAAAAAATTCACTATTACAAAACTCATTTTAATGAAATAATGACCATCAAAAGAGGGTTAAGTGTTAATTTTTGTTTTATGTGACACTTTATTACGCATATATATTGTGTTATACAGTTTGTCATTTTTAACACGGTCAAATATTTTGTGGTTCGACAAACCACTGATAATTATGAGAGAATATGATTTTATTAAATGAGAAAACCTCACGTGAAATGTTTCTCTCTATTTCATTCCTGTCTGTATGCATTCTACCAAAATTCTTAAACAACACAAGAAGACAATACACACGCCTTTCTGTCTCCAAGTCACCATTTTTCTGCATGCATCAGTTAACCAACACCATAGTGGTAAATTTTCTTCCCAACCCTAATTTACCTAATGGATTATTACCTTAACACTTAATTGAAAAAATAATCAATTTCCATAATTTTCCTCTTTCTTTGACTTCCTTTTCCATGAACCCTTGATAAAAAAATGCCTAGGAACGTATTTATCATTTGATCCCTCAATTTTAGGAAAACATTGAGCCCATGTTTGGTTTGGACTCGAGTCAAAATCAACTCTTAACTTTAGTCGTACATTTTATATGATCCATACTTTTTTAACCATATATTTCATTATTTTTTATTAAAATCTATTAAAAATTTGATTTTAATCCACACCAGACATGAACTAATTATTACAATTTTCATTTCATAAATTTGGTCAAATTTAACATGGAGTACAAACCACATGCTAAACGTCCCATCGCGTGTACCCAACCCTAGGTAATTGTCTTTGTTAGACTTTGCTTGAACCAAAATTATTGTTTTTTTAAAATCTTAAATCACATTTTACCAATAAAATATTCAGTACATAAATTTAAATTTTTTTTTCTAAATTTCATTTATATTTTTTAACCCTCTTTTTTTTTGGCAAAAAATGGTGCTTAAAGGATGACTAGATCAGCAAGTAATTGTCTTTGTTGTTGATGTATTTATTATAGGGGAAAGTCCCTTGTCCCAGCTCAATGATCAGGACAACGGTGCCCCCTATTGGACCGGTCATTGAGTCAGGACAAGGAGCACGACTCTTCATTATATATCACCAAAGTCAATTACATTACAGCTCATCTTTGATAACGATTTACTCTTTCAAGGACTTTGAATTTGATGCAAAGGTCACTAATGATTTTGCTTTGGCTACTTTTTAATAAAAAGCGTACGCATTTAAGTGCTGATTTATTTTACTTATAAATTTATAGTATCATCGTATCGTTTCATACTATATTTTATTAGCAGTTCAGTACATGTTTGGCTCACTTCATCTCATGACGTTTTCATCATACTATCTTTTTCAACTGTACAATCCTTCTCATTAGTTGTAGTTTAGATGCATAAATATTCAAAAGCCACTAGCAGGGAACTCAATATATTATTTGCATTAAAATCTAATATTTTAATAATGATTTTAGGAAAAATTTATTTCGAGCCTGTTTGAATCCTTTATTTTGAAGAATGCATTTTGAAATAGTAGATTATTAAAAAATATGAGGTTGAAAATTAAAGTTTTGAATTTACGTATAATATTATTTTATTAAGGAATGTATTATTGAAAAAAAAAATATTTTGAAAATAATATGGATCAAGCAAATGCTCAATATTGTAAATATATCAATTGTAAATAAAAAAATAGTTTTCAATTATGTCCCGTGCAATTGTTCGAGAGATTTTACTATTTGTACATTACGAATTATATAATATGATGTAGAAGAAAATAATTAGTATATTTTAAATTAAAAAATAATAAAATATTGTGTAATATTATATAATTCCTTAAATAAATATTGAAGTACATGATACATGGGAGTATCATCAAAATATCATGGGTGTCTACTAATTAAAAAGCCATCATTTTGTCACTACATTAATTAAACAATAGGGAAATTGTATTATTAGTACCTGAACTATTGTTTTAGTAGCAAGTTGCATTTCAATCTTTAAAATAAGAATATTTGAACCTCAATCTTCTATTATAGCCAAAAAATCGAATTCACTCAAAAACCACTACATTGTAATCAGCCACTCAATAATAGAACGTCTTTAAATAAATGTTATACTATCATGTGAACCTCAAGTGTTAATTTTATGAAGTCGAATTTCGCTTCTCACTTATCTGAGATACTTAAAATAAGAAACATTATGATGGTCACACGACAATTTAGCCCTTGCATTAATCTAATTTTTAATTTTTTTTTCAAATTCATTTTCAATTAGGTATCCTTTAAATAAAATAATTTTGTACGTAATATAAAATTTTCACTTACTTTTTAATCACATATATATATATTGGATGATTTCCAACTTTTCGTCACTTGAGAGGTATTATACAGTTACAACAAATAATTCGAAACAAAATTGCTATATGTTACAAGTCAAAAGTCAATTTGTTTCCATGAAAATACGTTGGGGGCCGAGATTTAATTTCCTCCTAAACTAATATTAGAAAATACACATAATTTAAGGTTAATTATTGTCTGAATCTCTCTCTCCATTTTTCGTCACCGACAGAAATTTTTCCATTTGTACTCAAATCCAATCTCATTTTGGTAATCGACCTTCATATTGTCTTCCCCAGATCCCATTTCCTTCGATAATCCCTCGAGAAAAATCTTCAAGAAAATACCGAATCTCACTCTTAAATTATTCCTTTTAATCCCTTGAGACGAATCCAGATATCTTGATTTCCAGCTGCATACACGCTACCCAGTTCGGGTTTTTAGCAAGAGACCCATTATGCTAGATCGAGTCCTCAGTCCCCGCCGTGCCCGGCAATTCCAGAGGCTTATACGCAATGGGAAGCTTACACTTCTCTGTCTTTTCCTTACAGTAATTGTTTTGCGCGGAAATCTGGGAGCCGGAAAATTTGGCACGCCGGAGAAGGACCTGGATGAGATCCGGGAAACGTTTTCTTACATCCGCCGGCGGTCTGAGCCCCGCCGAGTGCTGGAAGAGGCGGAGACTGATAAAAAATCCAGTTCTTCAAGTGATAGTACGGAAAATGGGAGTAATAATTATGCAGAATTTGATATAAGAAAGATCTTGAAGGATGAAGATGATGGGGTTGAAGAATTTAAGCGGGATCCTTCGCAGCCGTACAGCCTTGGCCCGAAGATTTCAGATTGGGATCAGCAAAGAGGTGAGTGGTTGAAAAATAACCCGAATTTTCCGAATTTTATTGCGCCTAATAAGCCTCGAGTTTTGTTGGTTACTGGATCATCCCCGAAGCCGTGTGAGAATCCTGTGGGGGATCATTACTTGTTGAAGTCTATAAAGAATAAGATTGATTATTGTAGGCTACATGGTATTGAGATTTTTTATAATATGGCTTTGCTTGATGCGGAAATGGCGGGGTTTTGGGCCAAACTACCATTGATTAGGAAGTTGTTGTTGTCACATCCGGAAGTGGAATTCTTGTGGTGGATGGATAGTGATGCTATGTTCACGGATATGGTGTTTGAGGTGCCGTGGGAGAGGTATAAAGACCACAATTTCGTGATGCATGGGTGGAATGAGATGGTTTACGATCAAAAGAACTGGATTGGATTGAATACGGGAAGTTTCTTATTGAGGAATTGCCAATGGTCTTTAGATATTCTTGATACTTGGGCACCAATGGGGCCGAAAGGCAGGATTAGGGAGGAAGCTGGGAAACTCTTGACTCGGGAACTTAAGGATCGGCCAGTTTTCGAAGCTGATGATCAATCTGCAATGGTGTACATATTGGCAACACAGAAGGATAAGTGGGGTGATAAGGTTTATCTTGAGAATGCATATTATTTGCACGGTTATTGGGGAATTTTGGTTGACCGGTATGAGGAAATGATCGAGAATTATCATCCTGGCCTTGGCGATCATCGGTGGCCACTTGTGACTCACTTTGTGGGTTGCAAGCCTTGTGGGAAGTTTGGGGATTATCCAGTTGAGAGGTGCTTGAAGCAGATGGATCGTGCATTTAACATGGGGGATAATCAGATTTTGCAGATGTACGGGTTCACTCATAAATCACTTGCTAGTAGGAGAGTGAAGAGAACAAGGAACGAAACCAGCAATCCCCTTGATGTGCAAGACGAGCACGGGTTGCTTCACCCTTCATTTAAAGCTGTGAAGGTATCATCTTCTTGAATTCACACGAAAGCAATGGATTGAAGTCATAATCTAAACTTTTAATTACAATTCGTATCATTTTGTATCCTGTTGTTATTTATTACATTGTCTTGGAGCCATGTTATTGTAGTTGCTTTGCTGATGGCATTTTCATGTGAAATAGTTTTTAAGTTATAATTTGCTACATGTTACTGTATTACTTTACATAATTTTCAGTGGAAAAGGCATAGTCCATTTATTCATGCATTTATTTGATATGATTTTGTGTTTATTCAGTTTAAATGATATGAATTTGAATGAAATTCACAGATGAGCTTGTATACGATGATCTTTTATATTGACGTTTTTGCATATATTTATCACAAGAACAGTTCTTTATCTTACCATTCCCTTGAATAATGGTCATGGCTGAATATTATATACTTGTGACATATTTGGTAAGGTGAATTAGACCGTAGTACTTGATAGTATTTTGGCCACTAAGATCTAATGTTGAGTACCAAACATGCACTTGTTGTTCATTGTAATTTGTTATTGACTTTTATTCTATTCGTATTGCTTCAATGGACTAGGTTGAGTGGGGTTGTCCTTGTTTATCAATTAAATTGAGACCTACGAGTTTCGACTTTAGGTTGCATCTTGGTTTTTTCATCTTAGTCGAGCTTAAATCCTATGGTGTATTGGCTTGAGAACGTAATACAGCTGGTGTAATTGAAGATTGAAATTCCCTACTGCATTGCAGTATTTTAGATTTTATGTTTTCTCGTTCAAAATATGTATTACAATATATTAAGTTCAGGAATGTTAAGAATTTCTGTATTTGGGTGCTAGTTTTCTTCAACCATTGAATGCTGCATAAGTTATACCCTAGATGCTTGCTTTAATGCTTAGTGGCAAATATAGGATGTGCTGGATAAATCTCGTTTAGCCAGATTCATATTTTTCTTCTCATTGATTCGGTAGGTATTCTTTTTCAGAATTGGATTCCTTGAATTACTAATGGTGTAATTAAGTGAGTGAGGCGAACTCCCTAAAAGGTGGGTTTTTTTGCCCAAAGAAAGTAATTAATTAAAATGTGATTTACGAGTCTCGGCTTTGAGCTTGCTTATTGAGTTTTCATCTTAGATGACTTCAAATCCGGCAGAAGTGTTGACATGAGAAATTAACACAGCTGATTGAATTGAAGATTGATATTACCAATATTATTTACCTGCATAATGTAGGTGAATTCAGATTTCAAGATTTCTCCTTCAAAATCTACGATTACATTATGTCGAGTTATTAAATGTTGATTATTTAAGAATTTCTATTTCTTGGGTGCAAGTTTTCTTCAACCCTTGACTACTGCATTCGGAAGTTATGTATCAGGTGCAAGTTTTCTCGGGCTCACTATTTTTTCTTGTAATTGATTTAGGTAGTTTTTTTTTTTTTTTNAACTAGACTCTGAAATTAATGGTGAGTTGTGAGAAAAATCACGTGCATTACAACTAGTAATATCATGTTTCTCTGCCCAGAGTGAATGAAGTGAGATGGAATCGGACAAACTGGTCGACCAAAGATGTCAACAAGAAACTTTCTTGATAAAATCTTGTCATTCGCAATTAGTGTTACATGATTTAATGCTTGTTTGTCTCTCATTTTGAGAGAAGAAATAGAGTTTTGAATAGTATTTTTTGGAGAATGAGTGCTTGAAAAGTAAAGTAATTTTATTGGTTTGTGTGTAAAATATTTTATTGAGTGAATATGTTGTGGAGATTGTTTACTGTAGCTAACAATGTTTGATAAAATAGATGACACACAGGGGCTTAGTTCTTAAATATCCAGCTTTTCACCCCTAATTTTCAGGACGAGGGTAACCCTTTTCCTTTGTGCTGAAATGTTGAATTTGATTTTCTCCCTGAATACTGATGTCGAAATTTTCGCTGTTAATTCTATGGGATCTATGTTGATATGAATAGTAGACTGAAGTCGACGCCCAACTATTGGCATGTTTGATTTGGTTCCCAGGTTGTGTATGTTCATTTTCAGAGGGGCGTATTTATCTGTTATCTCGTCTAATGTATGCTTCTTTCTGCAAATCTTTAGCGTAACACACTTAGGAATAGTACGAGGTTGAGCAGGTAAGTGAACAGTGAAGTTGATGTCACGCTGCAAAACACCAATCAAAGTGATCACCAAGTGCTGCTGGCTAGCGAGGCTATTAGAGCAATCTCGAGTGAAAATCGAGCATGTCATGATGGCAAACTGTAGAGTTGTCAAGATGATCGAGTCTTGAATGAAAATTGAGCATATTGTACTGCTGTAGAACAAAGTCGACAAGATGGTTTGAGTCTCGGGAGTGCACATCAAGACAATTGAGCGAAGGTTGAGCATAGAGGGCTCAACTAGACAAAGTTAAAGTTGAAGGTTGGCTATAGACATTCCTCCTTGACTAGTGTCTTGAAATAAAGAATATACTCTTAACTAACAGATAATATGTGATGGTTTATTCTACACTCGTGGAGAATGATTCTGGATCAGGTCAGAGAAGTATTGCTGACGTCAACACATCGGTATAGTTGTCCTGGGATTTTGAATTCAAATAGTTGGTTGAACCGTCTACTAAAGGCATTTTTGCAAAAGAGCAAGAACGTTGTTATGATTTCATTGTTTTAAGAAAAAACAGATTCCTTCCTCTGAAAGAAAGGAACATTATGCAACACAAACTCGTTAAGTAAGAAGATTTGTATTCATGATTTCTATTGAGAATTATTTAAAGTGATCATCTATTGAGAATTATGTTGTTTTAAGTTTTTAAAGATCCGTAATTAAGATATGATCCGATCAACTTAATAAAGATATGACTAAATTTTGCACGACATAACGACAAATTACCACTAGCACACTTAAATGAAATTAAGTGGAACTACTCGTCTTCGACATCCACTCTCGCCACAAGGTGGAATATTGAAGTTGAACTACGCGTATCGATTGTTGATTGTGGCTACAAGAATAGTCTCAGTCTCTTGCACGAATCGAGTAAATAATTGGATTGAAATAACTCTGTCATCTTATATAACCGTGATTCTTGAACAAATTTTAGTTGGATAATGTTCCCTCTTTTCTGAGGTAACCTTACCTACAATGAAACATATTCGGGCGACGATATTGTGGTATTATCACGAGGAAATACATGGAAATAACACTTTGAAATCTTCATATTTCCAAAGTAGCCTTTCATATTTTGAACTACCTAAAATACCCTTAATATGAAAAATTTCTTTTTTAATTATTCTACTATAAAATAGTTTA